>CAIGQW010000317.1:4516472-4528198 GCA_903798125.1 Danio choprae | reverse complement strand
TGTCTGTGTGTGTCTGTGTGTGTCTGTGTGTGTCTGTGTGTGTCTGTGTGTGTCTGTGTGTGTCTGTGTGTCTGTGTGTCTGTCTGTGTGTGTCTGTGTGCGTGTGGCTCAGGTGTTCATTACCCGTCTCTGGCCAGTCTGTGCTCTCAGAAGGTTGTGGAGAGTGAGAGGGGTTTCCTCATGAGCACAGTGGGAAGCGGCTCATACCTGGGGTTAGTGTCTGATACTGAACTCAGTTTACAGCCTCTAGTTCATGCAGATGTGTCTTTGAGTGTGTGTAACTGTGTGTGTGTGTAGGACTCTGGTGATAGGAGGTGTGGGCTCTTTGATGCTGGATTTGTACGGCTGGGAGAGTGTGTTTTACGTCTCTGGGCTTCTATCTGTGCTGTGGGCTTACTGCATGTGGAAATATCTGCTGAAAGGAGAGGGTATGTACAACACACTGAAACACACACATATACAGCAGTGCTATATCTGCCCAGGCACCTTGGAGCTTGATTTTTATTTTTATTTTTTTTTGATTCAGAAATGGAATAAACTAAACACAACTCTTGTAAATCTTAAAAAAACAAAACACAAAAAACACTCCACCTTTTTTGGAAATAGGCATTTTTCTGTTTGAGTCTCTTATAGTTAAACATTATGCATTTGGCTTGTTTTTTTTGTATATTTGTTTGTTTAGTAGATTATGTATTTTAAAATTAATAATTTATAAGGACTGTTAATAACTGTAATAACTGTGTTATTAACTGTATATATTCTTTGAATGGTAAGCAGGTGGTCACGTTGGTTATATTGACAATAGCTAGCCAATTTTCAGGTGCTGCGTAATATCATTGTGCTTGCTGTAGCCAAAGTTTTTTGATTATTACACTGGAATGTCTTTCATTTTGTTAGAAACTCCCATCTTCCAATGATCCAGTCGGTTCCCAAAGGACAAAACCATGCACTGCCCTACATTTCTTTCTAATTTAAGACATGTTTCAATTGGAAGTATGTTACCATATGGGGAAAAAGGGCAATCTTCATGGTGATTTTAAAGCAAGATGCTAATGGTCTAATCCGGTCTAATAATGGTCTAATCTGGTCTAATACTGGTCAAATTTAATGATCTATGCTAAGCTAAGCTAAAAGTGCTTCTGCCAGACCTGGAAATCAGCTGAATGGATTTAAAAATGGTAAAACCTATTTCCAAAAAAAGGAGTGCTCCTTTAAGATAAAAAAATCATAATGATAAAAAGCAACTACTAATCAAAGGTTTTGGGTCATCAAAAATGGGCCATTATTTGTATTTCTATGCAGCTGTGGATATGTGTATACAGTCATTTCTTTTTGTTCTACACATTATTATTTATTTATTTGTTTCAAATTTTAAGAAAGATGTTGACATTTAGAGCACAAAAGTAAGATTGGCCAAAATAACTAAATAGACGTCATGTATTCAAACCTGTTTATGTTCATTTTTAGGCAACACAATACCACTGTTTTACCTTCAGAAGTGTTAAGAAATCAATATTTGGTAAAATAATCCTGATTTTTCAGTCTTTTTTTAAATTCTGAACAATTGGATTTTCTGGAAAGAAAAATGCTCTAAATTATTATTCATTTTAATTTCGGCTTAGTCCCTTTACTAATCTGGGGTCGCCACAGCGGAATGAACTGCCAACTTATCCAGCATATGTTTTACGCAGCGGATGCCCTTCCAGCTGCAACCCATCACTGGGAAACATCCACACACTCTCATTCACACACTCATACACTACGGACAATTTAGCTTACCCAATTCACCTGTACCGCATGTCTTTGGACTTGTGGGGGAAACCGGAGCACCCGGAGGAAACCCACACAAACACGGGGAGAACATGCAAACTCCACACAGAAACGCCAACTGACCACCGTGAGGCCTCTAAATTATTATAATTTTTTTTAATTAGTTTGAATTGTCAGCATACTTTATAGAAAGAAAACCCAAATATTAGCTTTTCATTCAAACTCATACCTAAATAACTAGAAACTGAGAAGTATATATACTTTAGATAATACAGAATAGACGTTTATTTCTAACATTATAAATATCCTTCTACCACCATAATTGGCCAATCAGAATCAAGTATTTCAGATATCTGTAAAATGCTAAGCTAATGTGGTAACAGTGTTCAAGCCATTTTTTGGTATCTTGACTGATATATGGGTAAATATAATAAATTATCAGTGTGCTTCAGAATCAGTGTCTGTTTCTACAGTCAGATCATGCAAATCAGATGCAGCAGCGCTGTTATGGTCGCAGTAGGTGTTCAGCTGTTTAAAGGCTATTGTGCTTGTGTTTGACAGGTCCCATCATCACACTGGAGTCTCTGGGCAGTGCCGGGACTCAGTCCAAAATACCCAAGAGGAACTGGCTACGTCTCTTCAGACAGCCAGCTGTGTGGTGAGATTAACACCTGAAGTGTGTGTGTGTGTGTGTGTGTGTGTGTGTGTGTGTGTGTGTGTGTGTGTGTGTGGCAGAGAGAGCAAATGGATGCTGAACAAAAGGTCTTTACTGATCTCCATAAAAGCCTGACTCACATCCGTTATTTATAGTGTTTCTGACTGCACAGGTGACGTGGATGTTTTAGTTTGAAAATGACATTAATGTATGAGGAAAAGTGGATATTAATTCTAAAGGACTGCTGCTGTTACTGCCCAACTGTCCTTACGTTTGAGAGAGGGAGAGAGTGTGTGTTCTAGTGGTTATTATTGTTAATAATTGTTATTGTTCCAGCAATATGCACTGCAAGTGATGTATTTTTTTTTTGCTTCCCTCAAAATAAATCCAATACAATTTTTATTATTGCACAAAATAAGCTCTGTGGCCAATAAAGGGTTATGGTTCTTGCACATTTTTTTTTCATCACAGTAATCTTCGCAAATGTAGCCAAAATACAAATACCAGAAGTTAAGCAGATGAAAAAATGAACCATACCACTGCCACAAGATTTTGCAGACAACACTTTAAATTATGTACAAAAAATTAATAATAAAAGCTAAAACAGAAAGGTCATAAAAGCAGACTGCTGTTAATTTACTCACCCTCAGGCCATCCGTAATGCAGGTGAATTATTATTATTTTTTCGGTAGATGATTTTAAGCTGAAACTGAGGTCCTACTGCTGTCAGGTAAAAAAACCAAAACATATACAGTACAGGCAAAACAAAATAAAGCTCACCAAATAATCCTGAATGTGTTCATGACACTCTAGAGCAACTTTTTTGCATTGAAAATCTATTGATTTTATGGACAATGACCTGAAAATGCAAACTCATCTCTAGGTTTTGACCTACAAATTCTGTCATTCCCCCAGTCTGATTGATAAAATGTAATTTTCTTGTATTTTATATTGTATGCTTTATTTTTTTTTGATGTTATTGTTTTTTGTTAATTATTAATTCTTGTTAGTTATAAGTAATTTAAAATCTTAACATTTAAGAGTATTTATTTTTTTCAGTAACTTTTGTTTTATTATTGTGTTGTTTTGGACATTCACTGACACCTAGTGGCGTGGATGAAGAATTCTCATGCAAATAAAGTGTTTCCATTAATACTGCAGTAATGTGCTATAGTCCCTTTTCACATTTTTCGGGTTTCTCAGCAGCAGAAGTTGTCATAATTGGGTAAACGTAGAGCGCAGTGAATGGGAGTGTACAACAAATATTTTTTTTACAATCCTATTTACTCAAATAATAAAAGAAAAACGCCACGATGGTGTTATCAAGACTTTCAGAAAAAGGAAAAAAATTGTGAGACTGATGACTGCAGCCAGAGGAGAGAATAATGTACTAACTTTACTAGGCCCATAGACGCTGCATTAGAAACACCTCCCATAAACACCTCCAAAATTTGTTTTTTGTAATTTGATGCAAAGATGATATAATACATACATAAATGCATGTAAATGTTTATATGTTTTTAAAAAATCTAAATATTAGAAGCTTTCAAGGATTAAAGATTATGATGACCGTTAAGTGCTTCATAACAGTCTTGTGAAAAGGGTCCATTAGCTGTTGGCCATGATCGATTTATTCCATAAATGATGCCATAATTCCAATTCATTCTTCCATTTTTGGGGGTAAATATTATTTTGTTTCAGGAAAAGTAACTAGGTGTACCTTCAATGTCTTTTGTTGTTGGCATCATTCATTTCAATGAAGTTTTTAACACTCCTGTCTGTTTTTCAGCGCCGTCATTATTACACACTTGTGCACCGCTAGCACCTTCTTCACACTTCTGTCATGGCTGCCAACATTTTTCAAGGACACCTTCCCTGATGCCAAGGTAAACTGAACACCGCTCTTTCAGACAGCTTGAGAACACGATCTATGTCAAAGCAGAAGATACTGAGATTTCACTCCATCTGTGTGAGGAAAACAACCAGTAATTGATTTCTGAGAGACGGCGCTAGTCATGTTAGCATGATGCTGTTCCGGTTGAACTCCAGCAACAGGCTTCACATCACAGCACATTTTAAAGGGATAATTCATGCAAAAATAAAGATTTTGCCTTTATTTATTCACCATTCACTTCATCCAAACCTGTTTGAGGGTTTTTTTTCCCTCTGTTGAACACAAAAGAAGAGATTTTGAAGAATGTTGGAAATCTGTAGCCATTGACTTCCATGGTATTTTTTCCCTCCTACTATGGATGTCAATAGCTACCGGTTTCCAACATTCTTCAAAATCTCTTCTTTTGTGTGCAACAGAAGAAAGAAATGTAAAAAACTGGTTTGAAACAAATGAATGGAAAATAACGAGTAAACAAACGGTTTTGGATGAACCATCTCTCAAAACTGTATTTTCAAATGCACATAACGTTCATTGTTTGCGTCTGTGTGTGTGTCTGCATGTGTGTTTCCTCAGGGTTGGGTGTTTAATGTGATCCCATGGTTTGTGGCCATTCCCTCTTCCCTGTTTAGTGGCTGCCTTTCAGACCATCTAATCAGTCAGGGTACGAAAACACACAAATACACGAAAGCGTTTGTTCCTCATCTCCATGTCTCTTTGCTGGACAATAGAGAGGTATTGCCTGTTCCTCAGTGTGAGCGGCTGCTCTGTTGTGACTCTGCTATTTCCCACCACTGTTATGAGTCTGTTTGAGTTTTATGGTGTTGTAAATGTCAAGTCTACACCACTATAATTGTCTTATAAAAATGGTCAAATGTTCCTCAGCTGGCACGCTAATGCTCTTGCTCCTTTTTTGTCTCTTAAAGGTTTTGATACTGCGTCAGTGAGAAAGCTCATGCAGGTCAGTTTGAAATACACAAAAAGAGTATAAAATAGTACTACTCTAAAATATTAATACTAATTAAAATAAGTGTTTTAAATGAACTGTCCCATGATCTTCCAGAAATTATTCTTTTATGTTGATTTGATACTTAACATATTTATTATGTATTTGAAACATTTTTTTATGTGAAGTAAGTTTGAAAGTTCAAAAGAATAGCATTTAAAGGAAAAATAAATCTTGTATTAATATTGTTGTCTTTATTTGACACTTTTGATAAATTTAATGCTTGAAAGTAATAATAATCCCTACAAAATACTAATCACTAGGGATGCATATGGACAATTTTGGCGATATCCCAATATTTCTTCATATATGGGAGCCGATATAACTGATATAAGGGCTGATAAATATTAACCTTGATATAACCTTGATATAACCTTGATATAACTTATAGCTGGTGACAAAAACAAAAGGCAAACAAATGCAGTGGAAGACACAAACTCTTGTAAATTGTTTATCTGCTGTGTGCACGTCATGTGAAAGACAACAATCAAATCTCATTTACCAGCAGAAATAATGAAGATTTAATGAATGTAAATATATATGGTTGATTATTATTTTTGTTATTGGGGTGACAACTATAACTTCGGCCAATACCGATATGACCATTATCAGTATGTCGTTTATCCCTACTATTGACTGCAAACGGTTCAACAGTAGTATATATATAAAAAATGCATTAATCATGTTTTCCAGTTCTTCTCTATGGGCGTCTCCAGTGTATTTACTGTGTTTCTGTGTGGCACCACCACCTTCCCCGCAGCTGTGGCTTTTGTGTCCGCTACTATGGGCCTCACCACATTCAGCCACAGGTAAAACCACTGACTGCTTGCATTTGCATTACACATACAAACATGAGAACCACAAGGTAATGCTGGGCGATTAATCCAAATGTAATTGCAAATGCTTTTGAGCAAAGCTGTGATTGTCATGCACATTTTGTCAGGGAAAGAAGGCTGTGTGATCAGCAGTAAATTCCTCCAAAGGCCAAAGTGCATCTTGTGTGGAAACTCCAAATACCCACAAAGAAAAAAAAACAGGAAATACCCATAGCATTGCATTATAAACAGAAGATTTAACTACTTTCATTGATTCAGTGTGACTAATAATCACACCTAATTATTTTACAGGAGAATTTATCTCCAAGACTAGACTGAAGTTTTAAAGTTAGTTTGGAGTAAAAAGTTTATTGGATGTGGTATTTTCACATGCAGCATTTCCTACACGGAGATGTACGTAGTTCATTGAGGAATGATGTATACAGCTGTCATGATCCCATAATAATCTTGATGTCATTATCAAATGATTTTTTTTTTTTAAAAACCCTATTTTGTCAGTAAACTACAATTCATAAATGCTGCTCCATCTGAACGCACCTCCTGGAGGTTTACTAGAACAACCTTTACTGGAGACACCCAAATATTCGGAAGAGTCTTCAACAAATGCATGAATGTTAATGTCAAAATGTAATTGTCTTTCTCTGTCTCTTTAGTGGGGTTTCGGTGAATGTTCAAGATCTTGCTCCTTCCTGTGCCGGTGCTTTGTTTGGTATGTACTGCTCACTTACATAATATTCAATTCAAGTTTATTTATATAGCGCTTTTTACAATGTAGATTGTGTCAAAGCAGCTTAACAAGTTCTAGTAAAGTCCAGATTTCAGTTGTTCAGTTCAGTGTGGTTTAAGTTTCACTGCTGAAAGTTCAAACACTGAAGAGCAAATCCACCGAAGCGCAGCTCCACAAGTCCCGATCCGAGCAGGCCAGTGGCAACAGTGGCGAGGAAAAAACTTCACCAATTGACGAAGTGAAGGGAAAAAAAACCTCGAGAGAAACCAGGCTCTGCTGGGCACGATCATTATTCTTCTGGCCAAACTTCCAGTGTGGAGCTGCAGTCTAGGCACCGGAGGCTGGACGTCTATTGTGGAAAGCTGCAGGTGTGGGTAGGGCACCGGCGGGAGGTCAGGCTGGCCCACAGGTTCAAGCGTAGACTTGTTTGTCACAGTGGCCTTCCAGGAATTAGTCTCATGCACTCCATTACTCCATGACCACCACAGCATCAGCTCGGGATACGGCCTGGTCCATGGTGTGTACTGCTCACCATTTCTGTTCATTTCCTCTGGCCATTCAAGATTTTTAGTTTAAACTGTGTTTCTTGGTGATCTCTAAAATGCAAGGCATTTTTTTTAGAGTCAAAAAAACATACAGGCAAAACAAAAATGAATACAGTGGCTCCTGATGATACATTGAGGTCTTGCAAAATGATTGGTCTGTGCAACAAACAATAATTTGCGCTCACACATACTTTGTTACACTGTCACATGAAGCATATGCTCCAGACTGTTGTGAGCACAATCAGAACTGTTTGTTGAGGTAATAATGTTGTAAAAAAATTAAATTTTCTTGGACATACCAGTGATTTTGCTTCAGACAAACTTCATTTATCATCGGGTAATATGGATCTTAATTTTTGTTAACTCTGTTTTTATTTTTTTCAACGCTGAAAGTTTTTGGTTTGCATATTTTGATTCAACAAGGACCGCGATTGCCGTGATTATCCATCATCTAAAAATCTTTTTTGCTCTACTGAAGAAAACAAAACAAAAGGGAAATTAAATATTTGCAGGAGTATTATAAATGAAGTATATGCGTGACATGTTTGCGGTCAATGTGGATTTTGCCTCAGTTCAGTTCAAATAATTCTACTCAAAATGAATTTTAGCTTGAGGTAAAAAACAAAAAACCCCATACTAAACTAGTGCGAGTGTGAACCCAGCATTAGATAGTCTGAGTGTGAGTCTCATTTTGTTTGTCTCCTTTGAATCAATAATACATCTTTTTTTTTCTTCTAGGGGTGATGAATACCTGTGGAGCGTTTACAGGTAAGACCAGCATTAATACATTTATTTATTACCCTTTTTAAATATTAACAGAAATGGTCACAGTGTATTTATTACTATTTAGCACTGCTCTTTGTGTTGTTGTTTAGGGGTCATCATGGTGTATTTCTCGGGGTACCTAATCGAGACCACTGGTTCCTGGGCGTCAGTGTTCGGCCTCATCACAGTGGTCAACCTGCTGGGTTTAACAACATTTCTGAGCTTTGCAGAAGCTCGCAGAGTGGATATTGATCTAGCCAAGGGCCGATATCACAACATCCACATATGACAGCACACAGACGCCATCGGGATCTTAGGAGAAATGAGCAGCTCTGACAGAAACCAATCTGAAGAGACTCTGGTTTCTTCATCACAGTTCTTCTGTTTGACTTTTCTTTGGCTGAAAAAGAATCTAGGAAAAGCAGTAGAAGATACTTCATAGAGCTGTTATAAGTCATCGTCAAGAATGTTACTGAATAATTTAAAGGGACAGTTCACTCAAAAATGAAAATTCTGCCATCATTTACTCTTCCTCTGCTGGTTTCTTATTGTTGGAAAAAAAAAAAGACTTTTTGTTCCTACTATGGATGCCAATGGCTGCTTTTGTCCAACATTTAGTAGAATATCTTGTTTTGTGTTCAACAGAAGAAAGTAATTCATAAAAGCTTAGAACCATTTGAGTGTGAGTAAATGAGAAGGACATTTTCTTTTTTGGCTGAACTATCCCGTTAAGGTCCTTGCTTTCATTCCTTTCTGTTTTAAAAGCAGTTGCTTTAATATCCTCATTACTGTGACCAAAGCAGTTGAAAAACCTGCAACCCAATGTACCGTCCATTTAATCATGCAGACTAGAAGCTAGAGTTAGAGAGTCTGGGTAATGACTATGTTAAGTTATTCATTTCTACATTATGGCCATTGCATGATATAAAATACCTCGTCTCAGACCTCTCCGAGTTTGTTGCTGCAGTTGAAGAGTGTTACTGTCATTAGTTGTCGTTGGCTGATGTGTAAACTCAATGTTTTTGTCTCAGCTGTCGGTTTCTGATATTTGGAAACAAATTGCTTGTTTCCTTTTGTATTGGATGGATTGAATCATTTAGGACCATTTCTGAGTGGCTCGTTTGTTTGGACCAAGATGTTGCACAATGAAATGAATGTATTATGGTTGTAAAGCTTTATTGTATAATGACCAGATCTTGAACGTTACGTCCAACAGGGGACTCATTTGACCAAAAGTTTCATATAACTTTAAATATTTATGGGATTACGTACCTTAAAGGTAAAGTTAACCTAAAAATGGAATCTGTCATCATTTACTCTCCCTTCACTTGTTCAAAACCTATTTAATTTCTTCCTTTTGTTGTACACAAAAGAATATAATTGAAGAATGCTGGTTGCTGGCACCCATTGACTTCCATAGTAATTTTCTTTCCTACTATAGAAGTCAATGGGTGCCAGCGACTAGCCTTCTTCAAATATATTCTTTTGTGTACAACAAAAGGAAGAAATTAAATAGGTTTATAACCACACAAGGTAGAATAAATGGTGAGGTAATTTTCATTTTTGGGTGAACTGCCCCTTTAAAAAAAATGTAAGCATATTTTTGAGTAGAATTGTTGAAAGGAGGTGTAAAATAAAATGTTACTGTTGAGTTACTTTAAAGAATTGAAAGAATAGCAATAGAAAGGCTTTGACTTGAATGTTTTTTCAATGTGCATTCAAATATGCAACCCATTTCCACTGTTCATACGGGCCTGTGTAAAAAGAAAAGATCACAGCAGATTGGCAAAGAAACAAAAAAAGAGACTTGAATTATAATCGTTTCACTGTTCCTTTGCTAGGGACTCAAGGAAATTGTATTTTTCCAGTATATGAAATCATATATAGATGTATATGTTCACAAAAATAATTTGTGATAAAAATATTATTTTATACATAGATAACACTGTGTGTAATACATGCATATATATCTATAAAGTAGAGAATACTTTTATATTTATTGATTTATATTTGATTTGATTAGAGGTTAGAATATGAAATGCTCATATGATCATTGCTTGCATATTTTGTTTGCTTTCTGTTTGTGTTCTGGCTGATGCAGCTTTACAGGAATGTCATCTCTCGTGTGTCAGTTTCTGTTCAATTTAATGTCTTTAATTAGAATTTTGACCGTTCTGCATAACTGGATTATGAGTGTGGGGTTTGCTCCATCATCACAGCTGACAATATCCTGCAATAGAGTAGCGATGAAGAAACTTTGCATATTTATTACGCTCGTGTCATCCCTTATGAAACTTATCTCACGTACCAATAGGAAATATAATAGATGAGCTGTGAATTCATGCTGTCATCCTGGGTTGAGGACGAAGGATACGTTTGACAGAAAACAGAATCCATATCCCATTCATATTTTAGACACAATTGTCACATGAAATAGTAAAACTATTTAAATGCAGTATTCTGTATTTGTAGGCATATTTTGCTGAAATAAAAAAGTATATTTTATCAAGGGAAATATGTTTTGTGGTTTTATATGCGAGATGTATTGGAATCACATTGTTAGAGTCACCAGCAGGGGACAGCAGAGTGCTTTTCCCCAATAAATAAATAAATGATATAGGTTAATTTAGCGCGACATGCACATTCATTCATTCATTTTCATTTCGGCTTAGTCCCTTTATTAATCTGGGGTCGCCACAGCGGAATGAACCGCCAACTTATCCAGCATATGTTTTACGCAGCGGATGCCCTTCCAGCTGCAACCCATCTCTGGGAAACATCCATACATACCCATTCACAGTCATACACTACGGACAATTTAGTCTACCCAATTCACCTATACCGCATGTCTTTGGACTTGTGGGGGAAACCGGAGCACCCGGAGGAAACCCACGCCAACACAGGGAGAACATGCAAACTTCACACAGAAACGCCAACTGACCCAGCCAAGGCTCGAACCAGCGACCTTCTTGCTGTGAGGCGAACGTGCTACCCACTGCGCCACTGTGAGGCCCGACATGCACATTATTATTATTATTAAATTGATCATCTCTTCTCCGATGACGCGTTTACTGGTGTGAGGGTGGACACAACCTGTCACTCACATGAGACTGACCAATAGCAGACGAGTAAATTTGTTCCTGATGGTCAAAAGGAAACCTAGTCCCACATTTAAAATTTTTTAGATTGGAGGAATTTCTTATATTGCAATAATGAAGAGAAGAGAATCACAATTTAAGAAAAAAAAGTTTAGTATATTAAATAAATAAAAAAATAGGATAATCAAAACAAAGTGTGAGTAAATTTATACATTTAAATATCTATATTCGAACTTGATATTTGTTAATTAAATCATAAACATAATTTATTTGTGGTGACGCGGTGGCGCAGTGGGTAGCACAATCGCCTCACAGCAAGAAGGTCGCTGGTTCGAGCCTCGGCTGGGTCAGTTGGCATTTCTGTGTGGAGTTTGCGTGTTGGCGTGGGTTTCCTCCGGGTGCTCCGGTTTCCCATGTCCAAAGACATGCGGTA
>CAIGQW010000317.1:4482451-4493106 GCA_903798125.1 Danio choprae | reverse complement strand
TATATATATATATATATATATATATAGACATGCACAAAATCAATGGAAACTGGCTTCATTGGAATTATGATTTTATTGAGTCATCCTTGTGCCTCAAACCTCTTTGTAATATTAAGTCTATAACTCTAACTACATGTGACATTTAAAGCCACTATAAAGTTAGATAATTATGGCAATATATCTGTAATAATCTGCTATTTGAAAGTGTGTGTGAGAAAGAGAGAGTATGAGGGGAAATGGAGGATATTCAGAAAGTGTGGTCATTCTGAATGTTGGAAACCAGCAGACATTGACATCCATGGTAGGCACAAACAATACTATGGAAACCAATGGCTACCAACATTCTTCAAAATATTTTCTTTTGTTTTCAACAAAAGAAAGAAACTCAAAGAGGTTTGAAACAATTGAAGGTGAGTAAAAGATAAGAGAATGTCCTTGTTTGGGTATCTACTAAACTATCCCTTTAAGAACAAAATCAAACCTTACTGAAGCATTGGTACAACCCTCCTGAAACCTTATCGAAACATTACTGGAACATTGGTACAACTATCCTGAAACATTACTGAAACATTGGTACAACTATCCTGAAACATTACTGAAACATTGTTACAACCCTCCTGAAACCTTACACATACAACTGCATTTTCTGAAGTTGTTTTCTTATCAAATGTTTGTACTTGTACCAGGAGAGCTACTGAGCAGATTTACTACAGTACATCAGAAAACCAATGTTTAGCAAATGTCAAAAGTTCATAGTCTCTATGTAAAGAAAAGCTGACGATGAGCAGTTGAATTGCTAGAAAATTCAATCATGTGTGTGCAATATTCTTAAATAGTTCAGTGGATTCAGTTGAGTGTCTGAAATAAATCCTTTTCTGAGATGATTCCATAGTAATTTGATTATTAGTCATGTTGAACCACTAAAAGCAGTTACATCATCTGATTTTCACACAAGGGCAATGTCTGCCCATCAGAGGAAATTTACTATGGATCAGAGCCGTGATTACCTGATAAGATGTGTATGACACTTTTTCTAAAATCGCTAAATAAATTTTGATTATTTCGAACCTTAATCTACTTCTGAAACTATTTTATTAATACAATTCTCAGAGCGGACTGACAGGACTAAAAAAACTAAATAGTGCATAGTGATATGAAAGTGTAAATGGTCAAGACCTGCCTGGAACTAGTTTAGCATTTATCTAAATAGAACCAACCCAGACTCGCTGAATATTTGTACATTTTTGCAAAACCCAAAATACGTTGCTTCAGGTCAGTGGTGTAGCGCAAAATGCGTGGGCCCACCCGCGAGAGTTAAGCGGGGGGTCCCCCCTCAGAGCTAAGATAGCAACGTGTCGCGGGCGTTCAGTGGGGGGACGGAAGGACTGGTGGGCCCCTACTAATATCTCTGGGGCCCCTTAATCATACCTGTGCAATTCCTGTAGTGGTTTCCGGCTTTTCTTTTAATGAATCAAACTTAGTCTGGGGGTTATGAATATTAGAAGAATATACTTTATTGGAATATTTCCTGGAGCAAACCCATCTCAGTCTCCCCCCAGGACAAATCCGATGTCCCTCAAATTTACTGCATCCTTTATTGTTGCTTCCTCCCACCTTTGTGTTTTCACAGCTGGTTCCTGGGTCAACAGGCCTCTCCCTGCTCCAACTCATTTACGACCCCAATTTAATGTTCCCTCTTCTTGTTGGCCCTTATAATGTACAGATCTAATGTATTCATCACTATTTTACCACATATAGTTGAACTTTGGCAATCATTACTAGTGTTTGTTTTCAAGCATCTAAACAGGACCCTCCTATACCATACAGTATGTGTCTTTTCAAACATATATGACAGTTTCAACATATGTTGTATACATTTCATGCTTTTCTGACACAAATGGTTCTCATTGAATGCCCAAGTCCTCTCTCATGCTCTTCTATGACCCCTTTGGCCTAACCTATCACCTGTTTTCAAAGACATATAACGGCAGATTCATATAGCCCTCCACTCACACAATTAAATATGTCTTTACATAAGTTTAGAAAATAAAAATCTTCTTCATTCCCCAACTGCACCGGTATATATTTCATTGAACATTCCTGATGACGAATCCACTACAGCACGTTATCTATACAATTTTGCATATTCAAAATAGGTTACCTAGGTTACGTTTTGTTTTAGGTTTAAGATACAAGGCCTTCTTGTATACGTCCAGGAGAAGGTGAGTCTTGTTGTACAGATAACCAAGACCAGCAAACCTAAGCCATTCCCAAACCCAATCAATAGTGTTTTGAAAAAAGAAAACATAAGATAAAAGTAGGATGCCCCATGACCACATCGTTTTACCTTGATTTTACATTGCTTTTTGTCTTTCACCAGACTTGAACTCGAGTGCTCTGTCACAAGTACAACATTATACAAAGTAAACTACTGAGTAAACCTACCACACCAAAAAAGTTGTAAATATGGAGATAGAAAAGTGAGGTAAATGTATTTCATTACGAATCATAGACACTGCTAAGTTGTTTTATGGTATATATTTGGTGTTGTGCAAAGAACTGCAAAAATTGTATTAGTCAATACTATGTCCCTCTAAATATCATTAGTGTGAAAAGAAACAAAAGTTGTTGTCGTCATACTGGCCCGTAGTATTCATTTTACCTAGAAACTGCAGTGTGTGTTTAAATACAAATTTTTCACGCGAATGTAGGCTGAGGTACGTATTTCCAACAAGTCTGTGTTGAAAATAACTGCACATCTTAGAATCTACATCAAAAACAAGAATCAAGCATTCAACAGTTACTGTAATCATAATATGTGGAAAATAGTTTGTTGAAAAGAAAGTAATGGAGTTTTTACCACGCCTAGTGTTTATTTTAGTCAGAAACTTCAGTGGAATGGTAGTGCTATGATTTGGGCCAAATGTTGTTTGGACACCACTGTATTTTACTGTAGTGACAAAAACGTCTTGTTCTCTAATGTTCAAAAGAAGATAGAAACTGATGCAGGTTTGGAATGACAAGAGGGTCAACAAGTAATAGCAGCTACACCTCCAAGTTTTGAACAACAGGTTGCAGGAGTGGATCTGTGAGACGGCAGTTAAGGTAAAAGTCAATGGCGAACAAGTGGGCCGAGCCACCTGGCAGCACATCCACGCCGATCTCACACCTCTAACACCACCACGCCAAACACACACACACACACACACACGCAGCAGAGATGGACGTGAGGAAAGTGTGGACTGAACGGGGGAGGATTTTGGAACACGGTGCCTGGTCAAGCTGTCTTCTCACTCACATGTCCAAGAACACTGTAAAATACATCCACAGACATTTCATCAAATATACAACCCACACGTCCAGGCCTGATATTAGGTGTACTGTATGGCTTATCAGTGCCATCTCATCAAAAAGTACAAAAATAATTTAAAAATACCAGTGCAGGTTGGGTGAACAGCTGTATCGCTGTCACTATGGGATTTAGATCATTAATGAAATTTGTGCCAAAAAGTCAGTAGACAGATTCCGCTTTAGCAACATAACGGAGACACAGCATATCCTCCGTTAATCTGGATTAACTGCAACAATGAACCATTATTTAAAAGCCATTACACCCCTTTCTCCTCAGAGAGATACCAGAGTACAAGACAACATAATCAGACTAATGGTACGCATTAGTTATGTGCCAAACGCTTGGCTTTTTACTTTAGATCCTACTAAATAAATACGGCGCACAGATCACAGTAATTAAACCAATCCCCTTAAATCACTGCTGATTCTCTCCTAGGCGCCGTCCTCAGCTGTAAACGTCGATTAACAGATTAAGTCATCTGGGGCAGTGGGCAGGCTCATGGTCTGGGTGAAAAAAGCTTGTAATTTCCTTCAGACAAGGACGCGTCTTGAAAGTTTTCTGACCCTGACCCGCAGAAATCAATGGGTTGCGCACCAATGAAAATACATGCAGAATTCTACAGAAGCATTTACACAGACAAACACGGGGAGCGAGTGGACCACTGCGGCGCTGTCAGCAGGAGGCCGGAGCTGATGGACATTCTGGTTACGCAACTCAGCAGATCACAGCCATTAGAGACAGGTGGCCCACCACGCTGTGTGTAGGTGTGTGTGTGTGTGTCTGTTTGTGTGTGTGTGTGTGAGAGATAAAGAGTGGGGGGTGATCGAGATATGGATGGATGGATGCATTATGACCAGACGGATGTCTATAACAACTTTACATTTCATACAGTAGCCACCAAATACCATTTTCACTCTAAGCTGCCTTCCAGGTCATAGGTAAATCTGGGAGACATTCATTTACAAATGACGAACAAATAGATTTAATCTGATTTTAAGGGAAGTCATCTTATCTGTTTAATGTATGTTTGTTAGAATATTAAAACATCTGAGGCCTGTTGCGTGAAGCTGGAATCAGTGGTTACTCTTTCAGTGATAATCTGAGTTTAGTTTAAGCAAACTGTACTTTTCAGGCTCAAGAAGGTTGACTTTTTTTAGGCTGTGAACAGAACACAAGATAATCAGGCAAATTTTAAGCCAGTTTTCCCCTTCCAACAATCCCACATAATGTCCCGATTATCTTGGTGTTTCTAAAGATTATCTCATCAGATTTTCCTGTGGTGTGAAGTGTGTTAAGAGTAGCTTAATCTGCTGGTAGGAACGTTAGAGATGCTCTGATCGCAAATTGTAAATATTTACGATGAGATATCCTGATGTTTGGGGGAACCCCAAGGACAATATAGCATACAAGCCAGAGATTATTACATGAATTGAAACTATATGCAATCAGAAAGTAAGCTTACAGAAGCATTACAAACACAGTCATGGTGCAGCACAAAGTGAAATGGATCTGGACAGCAGAGATGGAGGATCAGCTTGTCGATTTGTGTCAACAGCACAAATGTTTATTCGTTTTTTTAAACTGCCAGTTTATTCTCAAGAGTTTTTGTGAGATTTCCAGTGTTCACATTCAGGACTCTTGTTGAAAATCTATTGGTGTGTGGTGTGCTGTCTTTACGACACAGTAGGAGTAAATCTGTGAAATGTAGAATTTTTTAGACCTTATGTTTGTGGTCCCTACCAATCTCAAAATTGCTTAAGCCCAGCTTTAGTTTAGTTTTTTTTTTGCAATGCAGCTAATTTGCTTTCCAGCAGGTTCTATTCTGGGTAAAAGACTGCAGCTAAATCTGAACGAATCAACTGAAGGCAAAGTGACACACTGGTGACCTCTTACATTATGACCAGTGACGGGTAAAGCAGATATTGCTGATTATCTCTTAACAAGGCCACCTATAAAGTTAATGGGAAGATTAGATGTTAAGCAAACAATCACTCCATAAACAATGTGATGGATGTAGGAGAAATGGTCAAGTATAAAGATCTGAGTGCCAAGTGCCAACTGGGTCAGAGTATCTCGGCAAGGCAAGGCTTGGTGGTTGCTCCGTCAACAGTTTTTTTACTTTACCAGCAGCGGTCCAAGGAGGACCAACCCCGGAATCATCACTGATGCACAAGAATAATTAAGACTATTGAAACTGGAGGTTACAGAAGGTCTATTGTTGTACTGTTATGGATATGTGAGGAATGTGTCACAACACACAGTGCATCACACTCTGCTGTTATAGGCCAGCAATCAGAGTGTCAATGATAACCCCTGGCCACTGCTGAAAATGCCTACAAAGAGGAACTCTGATCTGGATCTTGGTGCAGTGGAAGAAGGTCATCTGGGTAAATGAGTCCTGATTAGGGATGCACGATATATCGGCGGCCATATCACTATAAGCCGATAAATGCTATTTTTAATGTTATCATTATCGGTCTGATGTCAAAATTAGGCTGATATCTTTAAACCGATAGATTACATAATTATACAGAACTGCCTGCCTCGTGTATGCGTGGATAAAACTTGTTCAGACTTGTCCAGTGCACTATAGTGGAGCTTTCCTCACATTGTTTATCCCTTCAAGGTTCGTCCTTTCTTTGTGTGGTATTGCTGTGCGTTAATATCTCAGTAAGTAACATTGTAGATGTGTTTGATAGAGTGTCATTGTGTATTTTGGTTTAAATGGCCTCAGGAAAAATATTACATGTGTAAACATAATAGCAGCGATGCACAATTGCTAAACAACTCGTTGGGTTGTTTGTAATCTAATATGATTATTTGTTATTATCAACGCATTGCTTTCCATGTGTTGTTGATGTAAGATTGTATTCAGTTTGATCGGCAAATGATTATACTGAGCGCACGTAATGGCACTCACTCACTCTCACTCACACTCACACTCACACACGCACACGCACACGCACACGCACACGCACACGCACACGCACACGCACACACACAATAGTGGTCCGACAAAGTTTTCACAGGAACCCACACAGCAGCAAGGCAAGGCAAGTTTATTTATATAGCACATTTCGTACACAGTGGCGATTCAAAGTGCTTTACATAAACAGGAATAAAAGAGACAAGTATAAAAAATAAAAACAAATAATATGAAAACAGATAAAAACAGATTAGCAAGCAAGGGAGCAAGGGAGACGTGTGCCAGTCACTGAATCTTGTATAGGTGTTCTCAACTGTCCACCACATTCTGTCTTTACATTATGCACTGTGTTTGTAATAAAGTCATCTGTGCTCAATGCTCAGGTGTATCAAAATCTGACTCTGCAGACTCGGTTCATCATAAACCTTTCATCGATCATTTTTCCCGCAATTGACAACAAAAACAAACACAGAAGCCTTATCTGATTGACAAGCAGCACCTACATGTGACCTACACCTACACCTCTCAAAATGCATTTTCGCATATTAGATATTTCTACATATGAACATTACTGTAACACGTTTTATTCAAGAACATTTGAGCTGGTTTCAGTCCTTAGTTCTGTCATTTTCATTTTATTTAAAATATATTTATTTCACGTGTATGTTAATTAAATCCCATTTTGTTATTTAACCTATTGTTTTTATGCAACAGTCAAGTTGCATGTTAATTTGCTATGCGAAGAAAAGGAAATAATTTATTTTTGGCATGCTGCTTTATGTAAAATCGTGAATATATCTATATAATCACCTTGCAGTTTTGAAATTATTGCTTTTTTTGCTTCGAGTAGGCTATTCAGTTCATAAGATCAGATCAAACTTTTAAGATGTTTTTAAAATAAAATCAGTTGTTTACTGTATAAAAATATAACATTTTAAAATATTTTTATTTATTGGCCCATATATATATATATCGGTTATTGGCTTCCAAATCTTAAGAGTTATCAGTTATCGACATCGGCCAAAAAATCCATATAGGTGCATCCCTAGTTTTGTGTGTTGTTTACCTGGGCAACTGGCTGCATCAGGATGCACTGATTTTGATAAGCTGGTGAAAGGATTGTGGTGTTCTGGGCAGCTCGGTTCTTCTGGTAAACCTTAGATCCAGCCATTCATGTACAATTACATGTGCTACCTATCTAAACATTGTTACAGTCCAGGTACACCCCTTCACGACAATGTGATGGATATTTAATTAGTTTCAAACACATAACCGTTAAATACATAATAAACATGTATTTTCCCCTTTTAGACAAATTACAGTGGTTTTGCCCATTTCCCGACATGTTGTGCCACCATGTCCGGTGCTGTTGTCATAAGCAGCCGCCACCGACTCCTCGGGTTGGCAGACACAAAAGAAAAAATGTGTGTAAGCATAGAGCTAGGCTGTGTGAAATGTGTGAAATGTGGAACTGTCGATGGGCCATTGGATTAGTGTGTGCACCCAGGTCACCAACAGCAGGACAACAGGTAAGTAAGTGATAACTGGGTGTGAGTGTGTGTATGGGTATGTATATGTGCTGAGTGCTGCTCACTCAGCAGGGACAAAGATCCACTTTGTCACAGGCTGCTTTCAGTAAGATAATGCAACCTGTCACTGCACACATTGTTCAGGAATGCTTTGAACAACACAATGAAGAGTTCAAGGTGTTGATCTGCCCCCCAAATTCCCCAGATCTCAATCCATCTGTGGGATGAGCTGGACCAGCAAGTTCAATCCTCAGTAGTTCCACCTCGTAATCTACAGGACTTAGAGAATCGGCTGGTAACATCTAGATGCCAGACACAACAGGAGACCTTCAGGGGTCTTGTAGAGTCCATACCTCGGCAGGCCAGCAGTGTTTTGGCAGCACACCGAGGACCAACAGCATTTTAGGCAGGTGGTCATAATGTTTTTGTTAACTGGTATATATATCTTATGCAATAAAACTATTGCACTCTCACTCAGAATTCAGGCAGTTCACAATGAAAGAAATTTACAAACAGAGTTTTATATATTTTATGAATTATTATGTTTTATGTACTATTTATATCCTTACCGCATTACACAGGCAGTTATACCACTGAAATTTCAGTGGATTCTCTTTACGCTTCTGTAGTTAGATACTTTCTCAAATTTTCTTTTTCCCTAGGAAATGTATATAAGTTCAGGATATCTCTCATAATGATTGAGAATGAAATTAATTGTTCCTAATGTCATGGAAAATGAATCAAACTGATTCTATGTTTGGTGTCAATGGCTGTTTAATGTGTCATACTTTCAGGTGCACATGTTGCAATGTTAATGATCATTTCTGGAAAAGTTGAAAAGGATATTTATAATGAATTTTGTGAGTCCCTTGAACTTGCATAACCTAGTTGGATTTATTTGTTATTTTGTCTACTCTGAACCTACTCTTACAATGAAATGTTTGTGCTACATGTCCACAAACTGCAAGTTATCACAATCCCTTCATTAACAAGAAAAATAAAATCCTGGAACCCATGCTTAAAACTCAAACAGGACATCATTCACATTGACACTTTGAATGGTTGCATACATAAGCATCCGAGAATCACGTTACAAGATTTCTATGCAGTTTTCTCTGACATCTCTCAACTGCCAAAAATCTACAGACCAGATCATAAACCTCTCCAAATTCAGTTGATTGAAAAGAAGTTTCATTGTTCCTCCAAATGAAGTTGGTAAAATCACATTTGACCGAGAAAAGACAAATAGAAATGACACAGGTTTTAGTATCAAAACTAAACTTTAGAAACAGAACTTTCCAAATGGTTAATCACATCATGCGTAATTTGAAATGTCAAAGAAATTCTCATTCACTAATTAATGACAAGTTGCTTATGATATTTATAAGGGCCTCACAGTGGCGCAGTGGGTAGCACGTTCGCCTCACAGCAAGAAGGTCGCTGGTTCGAGCCTCGGCTGGGTCAGTTGGCGTTTCTGTGTGGAGTTTGCATGTTCTCCCCGTGTTGGCGTGGGTTTCCTCCGGGTGCTCCAGTTTCCCCCACAAGTCCAAAGACATGCGGTATAGGTGAATTGGGTAAGCTAAATTGTCCGTAGTGTATGAGTGTGAATGGGTGTGTATGGATGTTTCCCAGAGATGGGTTGCAGCTGGAAGGGCATCCGCTGCGTAAAACATATGCTGGATAAGTTGGCGGTTCATTCCGCTGTGGCGACCCCAGATTAATAAAGGGACTAAGCCGAAATGAAAATGAATGAATGAATGAATGAATAATGATATATAATAGGATTTTAGTTGAAATAATATAAAAAAGTTATAAATATATAAAAGTACAATTTTTGCTTTAAGTTTAAAATGTAAAATTTGTTATGACTGTTTAACAATGTACAACAATTCTTCGGGACCTGAATTGCAAAAATAACAAAGATACTGAATGCATTATGAGTTAAATGTAATGTAAATGTTTTGCTTAACAAATGCTTTTGCTTAAGCATGTGTAGGTTCAGTATTTTCACTTATGGTGATTAATGGGTTATTTTCATTGCCTTTAAAGTGAAATAACTGAACATTAACATAACATAAAATGCTCATTTCAGAAGAAAATTTCAGACAGCACTAACAGGCATTTGCATCTGAACACTTTATATATATATATATATATTTATATATATAACATATATTACTATAAAAAGTAATAAAAGTATAACTTTAAAATATTTAATAAGACATTACATTTGTATTTTAAAGGTGATATTGGGCTCGTATACATCTTGCTTAATGCATGAGCAAAAGCGTAGTCAGCCAACACACACTCTCAGTCTTCTTAATCGGGCGTTTGCCAGATGGTGTCCTATTGCACAGATGATTCATATAAAAATCAGACCCAGCTCTGATCTGGTCTAGCGCCTTGGAGACCTAGACGTCAAAAAAAAGATCAAATGCCTATATGCAACACGTACAGTCTGTGTATA
Organism: Danio choprae; assembly: GCA_903798125.1. Taxonomy (NCBI): domain Eukaryota; kingdom Metazoa; phylum Chordata; class Actinopteri; order Cypriniformes; family Danionidae; genus Danio; species Danio choprae. Next base: position 4,482,832 of record CAIGQW010000317.1, on the reverse strand, counting down.
AATAGACCTATTTCTTTTACAACTAACAGCTCAAATGCAAATGCAGGTACAAGAGTATGTGCATTGCAAATATATAGCAAAAGTTTCTTGCATAAGATGTCTTCTGTAAGTGTCCTGTTTACCCTCTTTCAGCCTTTATTATGGGCGATCATCAACACCTACACGATGCCATGCCAGTGCCTTTAAGCTTTGACCTTGCTGAGTAATCTAGAGAGAAATGTATGCGCTAAATCATTCAACGCTGAATATTTATGTCCTAGACTGACCATGAGCCTACTCAATTCTTCCCCCAAAAAACACTGTGCATTACAAATACATTATACTTTACATACGTGTCCAATTTATACTGTAGTTTCCTCTATCGCACATATGCCTGAGTAT
>CAIGQW010000317.1:4465861-4477451 GCA_903798125.1 Danio choprae | reverse complement strand
AATAAATAGTATGCAACTATTGTGTATTTCATTTGTGTTTTTATGTGTATTATGCAATTCACAGCCACCTTAAGTTTAAAGGTGTAATTAACATTGCCAATGACTTTGGTTAGAAGTTAGGCAGCTTGCTAGATAAATAAACAAACAAACAAACAAATGAATAAATAAGCTTTATTTTACTAAAAACTTCATTAAAATTCAATCAAAACATTCAGGATTATTTCCAATATATCAAATAATATTTTTTCACACAAATCGTGACTCAATTTGTCTAACCATAATCCCTTAAAAACACACATTTGGGTTTGTTCATTTTTTTCCAATGCTGATTAAAATAGCCCAGCATTTTTTGGATGTACATTTAAAACATTTTCTCCAAAGAATGCAACATAATTATGCAATATAATTATGCAAAAATAGACAAATAATCATCCATTATATTCACGAAGGACCTGGTACTTTAAAGTCACTTTACAGGTCGACTCAGGTGCAAACAGCTGCTGTTTAAGCTGCTGTTTTAAGGTGTAATAACTGCACTTGATAATACTTGATGTTTAGCTCCGAATAAAGCAGTTAAACCAGCGATCAGACTACTGAGTATTAAACAAAACCATTCACTGCCTCAAACCACTGTCATGCTCTGTTTTAACCCCCTCTAAGCATGTAAGTGCTGCTTTACCTCTGCAAACATGATTAAATCAGACAATCTACTGTGTTAAATCCTCTTACAGCTCCATATTACATATCTGCCCAACAAAAGAGACTCAATCAGAACAATCAAAACCCGCTCTCTGGCCCGGATTATCTGATCCCATTGTCATGATTAAAATGAAAAGAGAGCCAAGAACATGATGGAAAATCCCATGTTCTGAATATAAGAGATATCAGGAGGGGCAGAGGAACGCAAATATATCTGCTGTAAGTCTGATACGGATCAGCCATTGTTTTCTGTTATGAGATAGTAACGCACGGGCAAGAGATGATTGGTTGACTGGGAGAGTGTCAACCATTGGCTGAAAAGATATGTAGAATGTTCATTTTAAAAGTACAGCCGCCTAGGAAAAGAACTTAAGACTGCTGTTGTCCATTATGTTGAAATTTATAATAGGTATCTTTAACTTCACTGCCCATCCAAAAAGAAAAGGCACCACCTGGATTTAACTAATAAATACATAAGAGCCTCCCATTAAATAATTACTGCATCGATTGTTAGGTTTCAGCTTGTAACAAGTTATTTAATCCAAACTAAACATGTGACCAGGTGTTTCAAATTATTGCCATGCTTCAAGAAAAAAAAAACATCTAAGAAGATTGCTGAAACTGCTACAATTGGGTTGAGAACTGTCCGATGCATTAATAAAAATTGGACAGATAGTGGGATCTTTGAGGAAGAAATGTGGTCAGAGAAAAATCTTGAATGATCTGTGAACTGTGAAATCAAATCATAAAACAACAACAGTAGAACTCATATAGTCTAAAAGTGAACGTAAGAGCATTTCCACATGCACAATGCGAAGAGAACTCAAGGTATTGAGCTAAGCAGCTGTGTAGACTTAAGAAAACCACTTATCAGTGAGGCTATTCAGTATAAATTGCTTCAATTTGCTAGGGTGCACAAATATTGGACTTTGGACACAAATATGTGCCCTGATTTACCCTGTTCCAGAGTGATGGGCACATCAGGGTAAGAAGAGAGGTGAATGAAGTGATGCACCCATATGCCTAAAGAATGAGGTTAGCTGAATATACTGAATGGTCAGGTTACTATGTCAGGATTCATCTGGTTCAAATTGTGAAAGAGTGGTTCGGGGAGCATAAGACATCATTTTTATGGATTGGCCACCAGAGTCCAGACTTTAACCTTATTGAGAATCTTTGGGATGTGCTGGAGAAAGCTTTGCACAGTTGTCCAAGAATTTGACAAAAACATTACTGCAACTCTGGATAGGAATAAATGTTGTGATATTGCAGAAATGTTGCAGAAGAACACCATTTTCATGAAGGAATATACCTGGTTTGCAATCATTTTAGGTAGGTACCCATGTGCTAAATTTGACACCCACCAACCTAGCATTTGCTCAGAACATCATAATCCATCCACAGTGCATCCTGATGCCATCACTTGCCACAGACCAGATGACCGTTGGGCATAGTAGTAGGTGAACTTCTTTCACAGATCCAAGATCTAGTTCCATGTGCCCATTGTAGGTGCTTTCAAAGATGGAGATGTGCACACCATAGGCACTCTGATTTCTCTGAGCTCATGGGTATGGGTGACATTCTTTCTACAAACGTTATTAAAATTTTGAGTGACCTGTACAATTGTACAGTAGGTCTTCTGTTGGCTTGGATCAGACAGAATAACCTTTGTTGTCCTCATGCATCAGTGATCCCTAACACCGGTTTGCTGTCTGTCCTTCTCGCACCACTGTTCACACCACTGCTGAGTCTGACCAGATACTCTGACCAAGTCGCCTTGCCATAACAATCTGGCCCTTGTGGCTCATATCTTTACTCTTGACCATTTTTCCTGCATTCAACATGTTGATTTACAAGAACTGACTGCTTACCATCTAGTTTCCTAAGATTTTAATACTTGGGCTTGTTAGGAAATGATCATCAATATTCACTTCACTTGTGACTGCTCAAACTGTATAGGCTCATCATCACTCAAAAAACATTTTTTTGCTGCTTGTTCACACTAATTATTTAAAATGAGCTGAATCAGCAGCATTCTTGAGTTGTTCTTTGGACTACTTGTTTGTTTGATGTTCAATCCACTTAAATTTGTAAAAAACAATTAAGTTAATTTGATTTGTGTTGGGACAAAATGAAGTAATTGTGTGGCAGCCTGCATGTTTTAGAGTCATCAGTGAATATTTGAGCTACAATGCAATTATATTCGTGTTGTAAAATGCAAAAGAGATTTTTTACTATTTACTATTATTTTCTACTATTATAATAATTGGATATTGTTCAAGTTTGCGACAAGCTTAGTTCTATGGTTAAGTTTAAGCATTGGTTAAAATTAGGGCAAGATTTTGTGGTATGGGTATAAGAGTTCATTCATTCATTTTCCTTCAGGTTAGTCCCTTTATTTATCAGAGGTCACCACAGTGTAATGAACCGCCAATTTATCCAGCATATGTTTTACACAACGGATGCCCTTCCAGCTGCAACCCAGTACTGGGAACTATCCTTTGGACTGTGGGGGGAAACCGGAGCACCCGGAGGAAACCCACGCGAACACGGGGAGAACATGCAAACTTCACACAGAAACGCCAACTGACCCAGCCGGGACTCGAACCAGCGACCTTCTTGCTGTGAGGCGACAGTGATAACCACTGAGCCACCGTGTCACCGGTTTGAGCGTTATAGTATGGGTAGATTTAAGGGCTGGTTAAGGTTAGAATAAGGTTTAGTGATTTTGGTAAGATTAAAGGTTTGGTTTACAGTCAAAAGTGCAATGACAGATGCATTTACAGAAATTAATAACAGCTGTAATTACAGGCAGGTATTTGTTTTAACATATAATTACCATATGAATACACTGATCTTATATCAAAATGCATTGAAACATTTAATGACAGAGAATATATCCTGAATAATTTCCAAACATTTAATAAAATGCAAAAATATAAACCCCAGTGTGGGCCTCACGGTGGCGCAGTGGATAGCACATTCGCCTCACAGCAAGAAGGTCGCTGGTTCGAGCCTCGGCTGGGTCAGTTGATGTTTCTGTGTGGAGTTTGCATGTTCTCCCCGTGTTGGCGTGGGTTTCCTCCGAGTGCTCCGGTTTCCCCCACAAGTCCAAAGACATGCGGTATAGGTGAATTGGGTAAGCTAAATTGTCCGTAGTGTATGAGTGTGAATCGGTGTGTAGGTTGCAGCTGTAGGGCATCCGCTGCGTAAAACATATGCTGGATAAGTTGGCGGTTCATTCCGCTGTGGCGACCCCAGATTAATAAAGGGACTAAGCCGAAATGAAAATGAATGAATGAATAAACCCCAGTACAATGTATCAGATTTCTGCACACAACATGAATCACAAACTCCAACTAAACAACAACAAAAAAGAACTAATAATCCTATAAAGACAATGTAAAAAGTTTTTTTGTCATTTTAAAATTGGGGCGTTTGCTTTTTTGGAGATGGCATTAAAGAACTTGTTAGGCTATACAAAATAACCTTTTAGTAAACAGTTCTTTTCTTTTTAGTGACAAACTTTTTTCACTATAAAAGAATGGAAAGGGTCTGGGAATGGTTCTTCGTGAAACTGTCAATGGTTATTAAGAACAATAATTTTTTAATTTAATTTAATATGTTCATTTCTTTGTAACTATTTAAAATGTTTTATAGACATTTCTGAGTGAAATGTTTCAAAGTAAATCCTCCCCTATTTGATTCAGTGTAAAGGGCTTATAGACAGAGCAAAATGCTTAATTCTTTCAACAACCGCCCTAAATCATCCTATAGAGTTGATTTACAGCTTGGAAGTGGTGTGTGTGCAGATCACGAGTGTTTGTGTGTGCGTGTTTCTGCCAGTTTTCCTGTAGTCTCTGCAGGGTGTGGGGATTATCTGAGGAAGTGCAGGGGAGTGGCAGTAATGAAGAGACCTCCTCGAAAGCATATGAACACACACACACACGCACACAGACACACACACACGCGCACACACTCAAGCACCGTTCATTCATAATATGCACTAGAACCAAACTACAAATCTACAGTAAATCCTCACATCAATTAGTTAACCTAAACACTAAGCTGAGAAAGTCAATTACAACAATCTCCACAGTTTGCACTACATTAATAATTTAGCAGCACACTCATTAAGAGACTATACTGTTAATATTTATATGGAATCTGAGAGCGATTCTACACAGTATCAGTTCATCTGTTGGGTTCTCTCTCCTGTTACTCCTCAAAGTCATCTGGGCCATTATCCTTCCAGAGTAATTAAGAGGGAGAATATTACCTCAGATACACCCCCTCGCCCTCTTATGGATCGGCCCCTCTCAGCATGATGGATGGAGGCCTGTCATATCAGCCTGAGCATCAGAGGGGTGCAGGACCAGCCATAACACACCTCTAATCACATAAAACCAAACACTTGTCATTACACACTCTAATTGTCAAAATGCAGATGGTAGGGCTGAGTAATAACAGCTTCTTCAAACGAGCCTCTTTGAGGACTGTGGTAATACTTGCTAATGTAAATACTGTATATAAATCTATTGTGGTTATAAAACCACAACGTATAAACATAATCAGTGTACCTCATATTCATACTTATTTCAGCCACTTTTTATTTTTTATTTGTTTCATTTGTGAGGTTGGGTGGGACATTTTTCTGTCATATAAACCTACAATTTCTGTAGATTTCAATATCCTATTTGAAGTTACATTCATAGAACAATAAGAACAGCCATTTCAATAATATTACATATATTCTGAAGCAGAATATAATTTTCTTTATTTAAAATTATTTTTAAAATTAGATGCCTATGAGTTACTGTTGTTAATTTGAAAACTGGTGGTAATTTCCTCACAAATCCTATTAAACTGGCAGCCAAGTTTTCCAGTGTTCTCAGAATTTGCAAGATGGTAAGCCATTCTGTAATGACCCTTTCAGCCAAAACAACAGAAGTTTGATAGCTCAAAATCTGATAGCTCAAAAAAATTATGGTCATCCACAAAAGACAGGATGATGCATAGAATCTCAATTGGCAATTGGTTCAACAGCTATAATGACACTCCTATTCAGAGGTGAACAGGGTTAGGATCTGAATCTTGTCATACAGCGTCTCGACATTGTAGATGATTCAGACTAAAAACCCTGCAGTCACCAAACCTTTATCAGCAGAAAGAATCAAAAGATGAAACTAACCTTTGCTGAAGAGTCTGTTGTGTTTACATAGAACTCAATCAAAGTGCACGTTAGTGATAAAAGCAAGGTTAGTTTACTTAAGTCTGAGCAAAGTCACAAAGAAAAACTGGTCAAGCAGTTAATTCAAGCTGAAAACATCAAAATAATGAATTGGCAGCCCAGGGTCCTGATCTAAACCTGATTAAAATCTCTGGAAAATCCTGTCTGACAAAGTTATGGCTAAACAGAAGAGTAGGAGACTGACGAAATACCACAGCAGAGCAGTGTGAGAGACCAGTGATGTACTGTGGTAACAGATGTGTTAATGATTGGTTAATTACATTACACTTTTGTTGCTGTTGAAAATGGTATTGGTAACCCAAATTTCTTCATGATGAAAGTTTTTAAGGTAAGTAAGTAAGGTAAGTTTTTATTAAAGTAAGTAAGTAAGGTAAGTTTTTCATGTTTGTTTACTAAAATGTTCCACCAATGAAAATAGTAGTTGCTCATAAATCAACCTACACTTAATGTGTGTGAAGATAGACTTGGATAGAAAGAGATGTTTTCTTGGAAGATCTCTTTAGCCTTTTTTATCTTTTCAATTTATTTTGAATGGAAAAGTCTGGCATAATATTACTTATACTTATACATAGATTAAAAGATGAAATGAAACAACGGATTCTGAGAAATTTAATATTAGTTTTGAAAATTGAACAATTGCTATTTTCCCCTATTTTAAGTCTCTTTGGACAACAGTGCCAGCTAAAGTAATGTTAATGTAATTTACCTTGGTGGGCTTTTTATCGGATTGAGGTGATAAAGTAAACATGCTTAAGCCACAAGCCTGCAGATTCAGAACCAGTAATCTGTTGTGTTATAAAAACAAAAACATGAAACAATAAAGAGGAAAAAACAGCATACATCATTGTCTGTCGGTAGAATTGCAAGCAGGAATAACAAGTTATTCATATAAGGGCTTATCTGGAATATTAGTATTAGCTGAGGAGGCTTTAGGGCACATCTTTCCTCTCTCACTCTCTAACTCTAAAGCTTCCACCTCAGGGGCAAAAGAATGGAAAAACAATTGGATCCCTTTAATGTCAAAGCATGTTAAGAAGCCCTTCTGCCACCCCCCCATATCCTGGAGAAACCTAAGTCAGAAAGAAATTATATAAATCGAATCCATTTTCATTATTACAATATTTCAGAGGCATTATCCCTCAGACAAAACGTTGTAAAACCCCATTTATTCTTTTTAATCCTATAAAGAGTGGCTGATTTTACCTGATTCTGATTGGGTTTGCATGGGGTAAGAGTGTGAATGACATCAACAAGTCTGAGAAGCTGGAATCATGTTGGTGGATCCCATTGAGATGATTAAAATGAGCTTGTGTGCATGTGTGCGTGCGCATGTGTGTGTCCGTCTGTCTCTCAGCTACACAAATGTGCCTTTATCCACTCTTCCATTATAACCCATTCAAAACAGGTACAATGATTTGGAAGAGATTAAAATGGTGGAGAAAGAAAACAACAACAAAAAAACAAAAAAAGAGAAGCACTGGGATTGTCTGATTGACACTGGGAAAATATTTGATCAGGAGTTGTTTCAGTTAAACCATCAGTGATAAGTAATAATAATAATAATAATAATAATAATAATAAGCTTCCCAGAAATGGGTTGCAGCTGGAAGGGCATCCGCTGCGTAAAACATATGCTGGATAAGTTGGCGGTTCATTCCGCTGTGGCGACCCCAGGTTAATAAAGGGACTAAGCCGAAATGAAAGTGAATGAATGAATGAATAATAATAGGCGACGCGGTGGCGCAGTGGGTAGCACAATCACCTCACAGCAAGAAGGTCGCTGGTTCGAGCCTCGACTGGGTCAGTTGGCATTTCTGTGTGGAGTTTGCATGTTCTCCCCGTGTTGGCGTGGGTTTCCTCCGGGTGCTCCGGTTTCCCCCACAAGTCCAAAGACATGTGGTACAGGTGAATTGGGTAAGCTAAATTGTCTGTAGTGTATGTGTGTGAATGAGTGTGTATGGGTGTTTCCCATATGGGTGTTCCCAATGGGTTGCAGCTGGAAGGGCATCCACTGCGTAAAACATATGCTGGATAAGTTGGCGGTTCATTCCGCTGTGGCGACCCCAGATTAATAAAGGGACTAAGCCAAAAATCTATCTATCTATCTATCTGACTATCTATCTATCTATCTATCTATCTATCTATCTATCTATCTATCTATCTATCTATCTATCTATCTATCTATCTATCTATACTTAAACAAATGATTCAGTCAATGTTTGTAACCTTTCGATTTTAATCAATTTGTCAGTTTTTTTAAATGTATGTTGTCAGTATGTTGTCAGATTCCTTAGAATGAATCGAACACGATTATATTTAATCAGTTAAAAGATATGGATATGGAATAAATATATCTAGCTGTAGAAAAAGCCAGATCCAATTTGTTACATTTGATGGGATTGGTTTACTCAATATTTGGGGGCAAAATTGTTGCAGCTCCATACTCCACACAATACATTATTGTTAAATTAAAAAGAAGCATTTAAAACACATCGGATTTATTGATATTATTATATACATTCTGTTCTTATTTGTTTTATTTGACAAATATCAATCACATAAAGTTTATTAGTTCAGTTGTGTTAAAAGTGTGTAATCCAAATGGATGAAGATCTATCTATCTACCAAAAGATATCAGAAATCAGCATTCAGGTAGTCTTCAAAAGCAAGGTGTAGTTAGCCGAATATAAAAATGGTTTAGAAAAGGGAAAGTGGCTGTCAGGGTTCTGCCACTCCGGTCTTGTAAATTCATGTTTTGGTGGCAGAGTCCAGACACTAGTCCTGTCTTGTCCTTTATGTTGTGCTCGGCTCGAGTTTTCTTGGGTCAAGCACTCACGTTCTGTCATTGTATGAGCGCCGTCCTGGTTGCGCTCAGACCGTGTGCGCTCCCGCTTAATGCGGGCACGCGAGGTCTGGACGTGGTCTGGATGCGCGCTCTCGTCCTGGTGTTTGTGTTTGTTCTGTCTGCAGCATGGTGTTTCCTTCCCATTCTCTTAGTCTAGTTGGTTTCGGTTGGCGCTGGGATGAAACATGTACGTTGCATGTGTGAGCGCACGGTGAGTGTTTTCATTTATCGTGTAATCGTGTCTTGCGTTCAGTCTTCTGTTGGTGCTGTGTTTAGCACATGGTGCATGTTTACATGCGGCACGTGCTTTGTCTCATGTGAACACGCGGTTAATGAGTTCTCTCATTGGCTGTGTGTTCTAGTCTCGTGTTGTGTGAGCACATGGCTTGTGTTGTTTCTTTGTGTCATGTGCTCTCCCGTCTATTGTGTAGTCCCACCCTCCTTGTTAACCCATTATTAGTTTATTATGTTCACATGTCTTTGTGTTAATTATTTCTGCTTATATTCTCCTCATGTCTGCTGTCCTGTGCCAGTTCGTCGTCAGTGCTTCCCCTGTGTTCCTGCTCCAGTCCTGTTGTGCCCTGCCTTGCCAGCCCAGTCTAGTTTATTTGTTTTGTTAATGTTTTCCCCCTCAGGGTAGTTTGTTTTGCCTTTTATATTATTTTTATTATTAATAAACCCATTTTTAGTTCTGCAATTGAGTCCTCGCTCCTTTCCCCACCCTACAACCGTGACAGTGGCACAGTAACAGGAGGGTTAGTGATTGACTGGGCTTTAAGTGGGAGTCCCCAGAGTGCAGCACTTTCCCGTGATAAAGATCCCGAACTGTGGAATCAGCCATAAGCAGATTAGTACAATGGGATGAGGAGGCTTTGAGAGTCTTTAGCCCAATTCACTGCCGAAGAGATCGACTGCAACTAGTCAAGATAAATCTAAACGCCCCCCCCCCCCCCCCCCCCCTCCCCCCCCCCCACTCCACCCCACCCCCCCCCCCCCCCCCCCCCCTCCTTGCTTTAGCAGCCTGCACTCAACCCTTCAGGCCAAACATCCTTCTCGAATCCTGCATCCCTCATCTGGACCCGGTGCAGCGTTGGCCAGAAACCAATGTCACGCTGAGCACGAGTACATGACTTACCAGCCCTCACGCTGATTTGGGCTGCTTTGCAAACAGTGCTAATCACAAATACACCGCTCTTGTACTACAAATGCTTTGTCCTGTTGATGTAGATAACAGGGGTGTGTGGTGAATTGTAAACTCCGAATGGGACATTAAAGGGGGGGTGGGGGGTCATTAGGTCCTGTTAGCTTGTATGACTCTACACGGCTCTCCTCTCATGTCAGGACTTGTCGAGTGACAGTACATCACCTCCCAGTCTGAACTGTACAGCCAGGAATTCAAATGACACAAAGAGTTATTCAGTTCGTAATGAAGCCGCTTAATGAAACCATTGCCCTTGAAAGTTCTTCATCAATTTCAGCCCTCCCTCACTCTCTCTCTTTCTCCACCGCTCCCGCTCTGTCTTGTCAGCACAGCCACGTGGCAGCTCTATATTAATTAAAGCCACCGTTTCCTGAAGTACTTAAGTGAGGTGCCCTCATTGATAATGAGCAGGTTCAAAAGAGTGCCATCCCTCCAAAATGACTTTTTAAACCAGCCTTATTAAGCAGAAAATTATGCCCAAATCAGCCTACAAGCTCCTCATTAAAAGCCACTGATCCTTGGCCGCGCGCTTGTTCGTCCGATTTTAATTAGGAACGCACGAGTCTCACTGCCGCGCTAAATGCCATTAATCTTCCCTTTCATTCGGTCTCAGACGCTCAGGAATGTGTAGCGCTCGCAGCCTCCGCCTCCCGTCTGCCTGCCAGCCTGAGGGACTGTGAGTGCCGGCTTGCGCTGGAGGCGGACGATGAGGATGGCCAAGTTTAGGAGGAGTTTCTCTCACCCGTCGAAAAAACATAAACGCGTTTCAAGACTTTTAATAAAAGTATGTCATAAACTGTAGAAATACATATGGGGCTGTGCAAGAATCGCTGCAAAACATTTGCTATTTTTAGATTTTCATATTTGTGACAATGGAAATTAATTATTTTCCAATTTTTGGAATTCGATGTGACATGACTATTAAAACTAATGTAATAATTAAAATATAATACTGTGCTCATCACTTTTATTTTCACTTTAGAGTTTATACATTGCGTCAAACTAAAATTTGACAAAATGATACATTATGTTGAGCTAAAATGTATCATTTTATTATAAAGTTTATATAAGTTAATAGTGCACTATTTTATAAAATAACTGATCAAACTTATTTTAGTAGCACTACGGTACTGTTTGAGATGTAATGTGCCATTCACTTCTTATGGTCATTTCAGGGTTTATGCATTGTGTTTAAAACTATTGGTACATTTATTGCATTACTTTACAAAATAACTCACATTATTTTCTTAAAATATTACACATTTATGTTATTATATATCAAAGTATGTTATTTGAGATGTTTCCCTGTAACTTTCAGGGTCATCTTAGATTTTTACATTAATCAAATTACAAAAATGTGTCAAATTTTGTAATAATTTTGTACGTCCATTTTGACCTTGTTGGGACTTTGTTGGAATCCACGAGGAAAACGGCTCATAAATCAAACAGAATAATAGTATTTTTAAAATGCAAAAATACAGAAAGAATGTTTCCTGTGAGGATTAGGATAGGGGAATAGAAAAGTTCCCATAACAGTAGCTGTAAAAGTGTGTGGTGTGTGTGTGTGTGTGTGTGTGTGTGTGTGTGTGTGTGT
>CAIGQW010000317.1:4418938-4430633 GCA_903798125.1 Danio choprae | reverse complement strand
ACACATACTCAAAAATGATTACGGCTCCTTGTTCAAACTATTAGTAAAATTGAGCTAAAACAAACAATTCTTGAGCTTTTTGGGGGGACAATTTAATTGTTTATGTCTAATTGTTATCCACTTAAATAAAATAATGTTTTAACTTAATCTACTTGTGTTGGGACAACATGAAGGAATTATATGGAACCCAGCATTTTTTTCTTTACAGTGTAGCTATGAGATTTTGCGAATTATCAGTAACTGTAACAGCAATGCAATACCTGGAGTTGAAAATGATTTGAAACCATCCAAAACTCAATTCGTTCATTCATTCACCGAAATTGATTGTGAATTAGTCAATGTATAAATCAATTTTTAATTTTCAGAGCTCTGTCATTTTGCTGACATCATCTTACATAAAAAACCTGAAAAACAATAAGGCTACATCAAAAACTATAGGATTATACTTTAACATAAGTCCTATAGTTCTAAAAGCGATTAGTTCTCAGACACAAGCATGCAAAGATATGCTAAATTATGATGCATTAAGCAAATATTTGTTAATTAAACGTTATTTAATTAACTGCTGCTACTACAACTAACAAATAATAATGACATTAAAAAGTCAGAATGTTATTAGAATTATTATTACTGAATGTACTGTTATTACATGCATTACCCATTCACACACACCCTCTGAAGACTGTACAATATACGTGTGTGTGTGTGTGTGTGTGTGTGTATGCGTGTGCATCTATATGGCCTCTAAATCACTTTCATCCGGGCTGTTTTTAAACTTCAGCTTGTGTTTTCTCCTTCTCTTTACTTTCCTCCTCTAGTCACAGTGTTCCTGCCGAGAGTTTTTAGACAGGAGGTCAATATTTAATGAAGTGACCCTCTTGTTAAAATGCTCTAAGTGCTCCTGTTCAGCACTAGAGGGTGGTTATGGCTTTTATTTATTCATTTAGGAGCTCAGTCTCTTCTAGCGTGTTCTCTCAGGTTTGGAAAGAAGGGCAGTGGTTGTTTTCCCCAAGGATCATCACTGCATCATTCCATCAAACACACGCGCTCCATCTTCTTTGGAGACACACATCAAAACACAGATGAACACACACTTCATGCACCCTGCTTTATGCAATCTGGTATACGCGGTGAAATGATTTCAGTATATGGATATAGAGTTCTGAGTTATCCTCAGTGCAGAAAGAATGGAATATACAGTATGGTATAATGTAAAATATTACAGAAGTTGTAAGGACTGTAAAGCTCATCAAATTGTGAATGGACTGGTGTGTGTTAATATTAAACTGCAAATGACAGTGTTTAGACACAAAAGTGCTTTGCACGTCTCAAAAATAGGATAAAAAAATAAACTAGATATTACAAAATATGACATACATATGTATATAAATCCCTACTTTTATCACAACAGCTTCATGGATATGATTTAATTAATTTGACACATCAAAATAAAACCTGAAATGGCCCGAAAACAGAGTATGCTTAGTGAAATTAAAACTACATCTCCAATCTGACCATTGTTTTTTTTTTATTCTTGATGATTCTAAAATGGGGCCTCACGGTGGCGCAGTGGATAGCACGTTCGCCTCACAGCAAGAAGGTCGCTGGTTCGAGCCTCAGCTGGGTCAGTTGGCGTTTCTGTGTGGAGTTTGCATGTTCTCCCCGTGTTGGCGTGGGTTTCCTCCGGGTGCTCCGGTTTCCCCCACAAGTCCAAAGACATGCGGTATAGGTGAATTGGGTAAGCTAAATTGTCCGTAGTGTATGAGTGTGAATGGGTGTGTATGGATGTTTCCCAGGGATGGGTTGCAGCTGGAAGGGCATCCGCTGCGTGAAACATATGCTGGATAAGTTGGCGGTTCATTCGCTGTGGCGACCCCAGATTAATAAAGGGACTAAGCCGAAAAGAAAATGTATTGGCTGATAAATGGTCATTTTTTAATGTTATCAATCGAATAAAATTATTGGCCTGGAAAAAAGCCTTTATTTATCCATACTGACGCAAGACCGTTAATAGACTTGACAAAATGGGGTAAGAGTTTTTAATCATAAACCATAATTTACACACAATAAAGTGAAATACATAACCAAATCCGCACTGTAAAAAAGGCTGGATTCCACTCAATCCCTTTATGTCATCCCAACGTAAATCGATAAAGTTAACTTAATGGTTTTACAATTTTAAGTGGATTGCATATAAAACAAGTAGGTTGTCCCCCCCAAAAAGCCCTCAAGAATTGTGTTGTTTCAGCTCATTTTAAATAAGTAGTTTGAATAAGCAGCAAAACAATTTTTTTAATGCATAAACATTAAAAAGTTTTACCATTATATAAAAAAACATACCAAAACAAACAATCTTTGGTATGTAAAACATGTTTGTGCACGGTTTGAATGTATTGGTTTCCTTTAGGCTACATTCAAGATCTGTGATAACCACTGCTGCTCTCAGTATGGCTATAAATACCATGGAAATTGATATTCACACTCACTTTTAAGTATGAATAAAGCACACACTCAGAGACTGTGACATTACAGACACAAACGGTTTACTTAAAAAAAAAAATAATAATAATAAAAAAAAGGATCCATCAACATTTGGCACATATCACTATCACAGCAGGCTAGGTCAAAAATCTGATTAACATGGAGAAGATACCTTTTATCACATCACAGCATCCTATCACGTATGGTTAGAGCAAGGTGTAACGCATGTGGTGTTTTCAGCATCTGTCGTCTCACTATATGAGGACATTTAGAACATTCAGAAAAATAAATTACTTCGTCTTCAATGCTGTATTAAGAGTGACTTCACTATTTAAATAATAAAAAAAATATGAAATGTGTCAAATATATTGTGTCATTATAGATGTACACACTTATATTCAAGTGTGTTAAAATAAAGTCATTAAAAAAATGATTTGATTAATAAATCACAACAACATGTTTGTATATTCTTATTAGGGCAGGGTGGTATGACCAAATGTTTATTTCACGTCATAAGAATGATTATTTTACAGTAACGATAAAGTTCATTTCACTTTCACAATATAGTTTTTTTTAATGGTAGTTATTCCAGTACAAAAATAATTTATATAATAAATAAGCTTGAATATTTAAGAAAATATTATTTTCTATTTTATTTTTAAGCTTATAAACTTCACTGTAAGTCACATTTCGCAGTTTTCCTGTGGACAGACCGTATTATTATAAACATTTCTTAAGAAACATCTTCTCACAGATGTTAAATATCGCAAGTAAGTAACAGGAAAAGAAAACTTAAATATGAAAATATAAATATTTCAACAGTTAATGAAATATCATTCATTCATTCATTTTCTTTTCGGCTTAGTCCATTTATTAATCTGGGGTCGCCACAGCGGAATGAACCGCCAACTTATCCAGCATATGTTTTACGCAGCGGATGCCCTTCCAGCTGCAACCCATCACTGAAAAACATCCATACACACTCATTCACACTCATACACTATGGACAATTTAGCTTACCCAATTCACCTATACGGCATGTTTTGGGACTTGTGGGGGAAACCGGAGCACCCGGAGGAAACCCATGCCAACACGGGGAGAACATGCCAACTGACCCAGCCAAGGCTCGAATCAGTGACCTTCTTGCTGTGAGGCGATTGTGCTACCCACTGTGCCACCTTTTTAAGGAAATATAGAACAGTTTTTTTCCCTCAAAAAATACAAAATATCATCAGCTTGGATCAACCATGCTAAACTGGACATTTTGATGGTGTGGAAAATCTATATATGTGACATCAAAGAAATCTTAGACACTCATCTGATAATATGAAAGTCTAATTTAAATGTAATTTAATTACTTGCTTGGTCCAAACAACACTTACCCTGTGTTTTCTGATGTGCATATAATGATATATATATGGGGTAATAGCTGTTAAAAGTATTTTTCTATCTGGTTGTAAACATTTTATATTTTCATTTTGGAAATAAAAAACTAAATTACAAATAAAATAAAAAAAATAAAAATATAAACAATTACAATTCTTGTATAAATATTGAAACTAAGTGATCACTTCTTGTTAAAAAATATATAAAGCAATTGGCAACACTAAGTTGGCCACGCCCACTTTTTTACATTTCATGGTATACACGCAATAAAAGATTATTTGACGGTACCCGTTTCATTCCACGGTAACGATATATACCATTTTCTTTCTTCAGTACAACACAAAAGAAGATCATTTGTTTAATGTTGGAAACTGGTAACCGTTGACTTCCATAGTATTTGTTTTTTTCTACTCTGAAAGTCAATGGTTACAGGTTTCCAACATTTTTCTAAATATCTTATTTTGCTTTCAACAGAAAAAAAACCCTCAAAGGTTTGGAACCACGTGGGGGTGAGTTTCATTTTTGGGGGAAACTATGCCTTTAACCTATTGCTTTAGGTCAGTTGTAATTTTATTGTAATTTAAATTTGTTGCAATTTAATGCAAGCTTACTTGATTTTTTTATTTAATTATGAAAGCTTGTAAATTACATAACAGACAACTTAATAGAGCTTGAAAATTAAGCTTTTTGATGACCAACATTTGGTCGTCCTGACCCCTAAAACCAAATTAATCCAAATGAAATTGAAAAACTAAATTTGGGGAAAAAAGCAACAGTTTTTATAGGAACCTACACACTAACTGTCATCGTAAAACCATAAAACAGTGAGATGACTTTGCACATGTCCTCTCGCAGATGAGAGATGAAGGCTATTTTTTGTGTTTGAAGTTGCGCTAAGGCCGTGATTATCATTCTCCGGCAGACGGGTTTGTGTTTGTGCGTGAGATCGGACGGCATATTTAAAGAAGTCACGCTCATCAGCAAAGTCTCCGCAACACCCAGCACATCAATATTATCAGAAACTAAAAAGCTAAGGGCCAACTCTAGGAGCAGTTCAGAAATCTCTGTTTTGCCAATAACTATTAATTAAACATCATCGCTTGCATCTAAAGGGTGTTCATCAAATATGCACACTGGGAATGTTGAAACATGTAGAAAAGAATGCGATAATGTGCCATAAACCCATGAGAAGCCAGTGTGGGGATATATATGAAAGCTAACACAAGAGCGTAATTCGAAAGGACAGTTTCTCTCCTGCGTGCGCATGTGTGTCTTTGCCTGTGTGTGGATCTGATCTGAATATGTAGGTCAAACAACCATATATGGAAAGGCTGAAAATTGCAGACTAGTGTACGCTTGAGTAGACACACTTGGCGCTAAACCCATTCGACTAACAGATCTGATCTTTAAGTGTGGAAATGTATCGTTTTAAAACTTTAGCTGTTCAACTGCACACTGTTTTGCACTTGAAGAAAGCTTTGAAACAATCTTCAAATCTTCAAGACAGTAAGAAGCAGGGCTGATGTTGTCATCTGCTCCTTCTCTTTAATATATATATATATATATATCTTCCCCCGTATTTCTCTCTCTCTCAGTTATCACTGAAATATTTAAATGAAATTCCTTTTTTCCTG
This sequence comes from Danio choprae, assembly GCA_903798125.1. NCBI lineage: Eukaryota > Metazoa > Chordata > Actinopteri > Cypriniformes > Danionidae > Danio > Danio choprae. The sequence goes on along the minus strand of CAIGQW010000317.1, from coordinate 4,425,132 downwards.
CTGGTTTTGGGAACATCAAATGAAGTTTTAATTGGATTTTTTTCCGCCATGGTTCGTGTTTAGAGATCAGATTTTTAATTTTTTTTCATTTGTTAAATCTCAACCTCGGCTGATGAACTGCGCACATATGTCCTCACAAGTCAGTGTTATCACAGAGGGAATGATTTGGGGGAACAGTCCCGGCCAAATACGTTCAAATAGAACATATTGGAGTAGTGTATCGAAGACTAAATGTGTTTGAGCTGTCTGACATGCACATAAACACTCGAGACGTGCCCTTCGTGATCCAATCTAACTGTAAAATGATAAAAAAAAAAAAAGCTCATTAGCATAGAGACAGGTTTAATCAAATCAGCTGTGGGTACAAATTAGTCAGTGAGAGCGTAATGAGTTAGGAATTAATTAGAAGCATAATGAGAAAAAAAAGGGAATCCTGGCATCTGCGCATTATCTTCTGGTCAGTAGAATCCCAAAAGGCCTTCTGCTTCAACCATTTTTCTTTTCTTTTTTTTTATTCTTTCATCTTTTTTTTCCTCTAGTGAGAGCAGGAGTTGGGTCAAGTAATATTTGAGCAGAACAGAATTAAATATTGTTGGAATGTGAATATGACTCACTACAATATTTTACTAAAAGAAGCTGAAATGTTGCCAAGAAACGCTTACCAATGTAATAATCACATCTCAGGGAATGAGTCATTAACATGTAATAATGCCCATTATGAAGTGTAAGGTCATGCCACGGCTGTCTGAATTTTGCTCTGTGTGACAGATCGTTATTGCCAGAAGCTCCTCTACATCTCCTGTGCGTCAGCAGAAACTACCGCATGTGTCAAGACACCTCTTTCTCTCAGCCATCACAACACGGCTCATTTGAGGCATAACCAGGCTCTACTTGCCTTACTTATTCTTGCTTATACTTATTCTCTATTTTAAGAGAGTAAAATAATTTAGGTATAGTCCTTGCGTCTAATGACACTCTTCCTCTTATTTTATCACAGTAATAATCACATTATTCATATTTAATCATAGTATTCATCACATTAATCCTCACATTTATATTAAAGTACATCATTACTCACATTTTACCTAGGCACTCACCACATTGTTGCATTACTCACAATTGATCACAGTACTCATCACATTATTCATATTTTATCATACCATTCATCACATCAACACATTACTTTTCATATTTTAGCAAAGTACTCATCAGATCATTGCATTTCTCTCGTTTTATCACAGTACTCATCCCAGTATTCATATTGTATTATAGCATTTATCACATTGCTACCAACATTTTACCAAAGTACTCATCTGCATTACTCATGTTTTATCACAGTACTCATTACATTATTCATATTTTAGCATATTATTCATTAGGGCTGGGAGATTAATTGAAAAGTAATCGAAATCAACATTCAGAACCTATAATCGATCTAATTTTTCCAGGTCGACTTTTTCCAATTACTTTCCCTAATGTGTGGAGTCACGTGTCCCTGCTCTGTACACCCGCGCACCTCTCAAAAAATGTAACTGTGATTGGTCGGTTTGGTAGCCGTGAGCGGTGGTGCGGAGAGCCTTGAGCCCATGGAGCGAGTGTTTACAAGTGTGGAGTCCTGTGGAGGAGCTCCATATGGAAACTTCTGTTTTGTGTTTACCACATCCCATATTATTCATCACATTATTATTTTTATTATTCACACAATTGCATCACAATACCTCTCACATTTCACCAAAGTACTCATAACATCCTTGCATTACTCACATTTGATTAAAGTACTCATCACATTATTCATATTTTGTCATAGTATTCATCACATCAAGACATCACTTTTCACATTTTACCAAAGTATTCACCACATCATCACATTACTCCTCACATTTGACCAAAGTACTCATCACATCACTGCACTATATTTCACCAAAGTACTTATCACATTATTCATATTTTATCATAGTATACATCATTACATTTCTCCTCACATTTACCAAAGTACTCATCACATCACTGAATTACTCTTCACACATGTAATCATCCCATAATCACATTTCTTCTTATTTTATTTCACAGTACTCATCAAATCATTAAATTACTCAAATCTTTTCAGTGCACCTCAGATAATCACATTACTCCTCACATTTAAACCTTACATTAATGTATTTCTCCTCCCATCTAATCTCTCTCTTTCAAATCAACGCTTTCAGCACAACCGACAATGTTACTTACTGCCAGTTTTAACAATATTGCAATTTCTTTTGGGCTCAGATTACTTTCACAAGGCACTTTTGGACCATATTTGGCCACATGCGTGCAAATACCCATTTATGTTTCAGGATTTCAAGTCATATCAATAAGTCATGCGTCAAAATGGATAGACAGCGGACCAGTATGCTTATTGATGCTTTCTTTGTAGATGCTGATATAATATGTCATCATTTTAAACAAGAATCAATGCGTCGTCTGTATTTTTACTATATTTTCAACAGTTCCAACCACATTTCAATTTCACATCATCTTTATTCCAGGTTAACCCACGATTCATTCATTCTGAGAGGCATTTGTAAAACAAATTCTGCTGTTTTCACGCAGTCTTATCATAGACTGTGATGAAGCCAGGTTTGTTGATTTATTGGGTCACACAGATTTCTCACCACAAGCGAACCACTTCAGAACTAGTTTCAAAGTGGGCCGGATCACCTTGTTCAGGCAATATTGCCTTGGATGTTTTGGTGCGGATCCAAGTTCTATTCCCATGTTCAATAAATCAAGTCAAGGGAGAAAATTCTCTATATTCAGAATCAAGCCAGATGTGAAAGCACCCTAACATAGCAGGGATAAAACCAGACACCAAATGAGTTCAATTAATTAAACTTGAATTGTAAATGCAAATGAGCTGTGCTGAAGAATAGGCTGTGATTGTAAGCGAGCTCTGGTCTCTCAAACAGGAGCGGCTGATCAGGCAGGTGGCTCAGCTGTGGCACTAACGAGCCACTAATGCTTTAACAAGGCTGCTGCCCTCATTTGTTTATGCTAATGATATAAAATAATATTTGTTCTTTTCTCAGTATCGCTGAACAAATGTGGCAGTTCCCCTCCTTCCCCTCACGTGTTTGGAATCATGGCACGACAAAAGAACCAGGGGTTCAGAGGGGAGGCTTTTGTTTTCTAATTGAGCTAATTAGTTTAATAAGGTCAACTGGTTTGATATCAAGTTGTAGAGGAATCTGAAGCCGTTTGATATATTTAGACTTGCAGCGATTTTTCTTGGATTACTGTGTTGTCACTGTGTGAGCTGCACAACAGTGTCCTCCATTAATATTGGCACCCTTGATAAACATGAGCAAAGGCGACCGTGAAAAATGTTCCTATTGTAGGAACAAAACATGGTTCAACCATGACCTCCTGTTTCACAGGGCTTTACAGTATGAGAAAACACAAAGACCAAACTCACTCAATCATTCATCACAATAGCTAAAACCAAAGAACACAGCTGTTTTTTCTTTGTGGAAAAATATTGTCGAGCTTCACAAAATGGTAAACGGCTATATTAAAATAGCAAAAACACTGAAAATGGCAAATTCTACCATCAGGGCAGTACATGAGTTCCAGTAAACTAGAAGTGTTATAAATCAGCTTGGAAGAGAATGTGTGTCTGACTTGCATTTTAGGATTTTGGTTCAAACTACCAAAAGAAAATCTCCAACAATCCCAGCTGGAAAATTTGCAGGAGAAGTTTGTGGGGTCTTGAGCTCAGAAAGTTTCCAAAACTGCAATCACAACACAATTCTTGAGGTTTTTTGGTGGTACAACTTCATTGTTTTACGTTACATCCACTTAAATTTGTAGAAACTAATGAGTTATCTTAATTCCCTCATATGCTATATGCAAATTGAACTAAGTTACATTGATTTAAAATACAGTGTATCTGATGCTTACCTGATTATTGTTATTGATTCAATTGAAATTTTCATCTTTATATCTACATTATAGTGCTTTTTACTATGTAGATTGTGTAAAAACAGTTTAAGATGAAGAAAAAGTTAAAGTAAAAAAAAAAGCTATAATATTTCAAATTGTGGAACATTCCAGCAGATCAGGCAGGCAGCAGAGTAGTGTAGAATGCTGGTGTAGTTCTAGTTCAATTGAAACTGATTTAATTCAGTTAATTATGAATGTCACTGTTAATTAAGTTAATAATTAAGTTTCATTTAATTCCGATCATTCATTCATTCATTCATTTTCATTTCGGCTTAGTCCCTTTATTAATCTGGGGTCGCCACAGCGGAATGAACCGCCAACTTATCCAGCATGTTTTACGCAGCGGATGCCCTTCCATCTCTGGGAAACATCCATACACATTCATTCACACACATACACTACGAACAATTTAGCTTACCCAATTCACCTATACCGCATGTCTTTGGACTTGTGGGGGAAACCGGAGCACCCGGAGGAAACCCACGCCAACACAGGGAGAACATGCGAACTCCACACAGAAACGCCAACTGACCCAGCGAGGCTCGAACCAGTGGCCTTCTTGCTGTGAGGCGAACGTGCTACCCACTGCGCCACTGTGAGGCCCCTAATTCCGATCAGTGTCATGCAAATGTCACCGCTGAAGGGCGATCCACTGAAGAGCAACTTCACCAATTATTAATGTAAGCTATATATTTTATTGGGCATCCAGATGATTTTTTTTACGTAGGCTACAGGTGTAGCTCAGGTTTTTACTCATGTTCCAGTAAAAAATCATCACACAAGGCAGATGGCTCCGCAATTACTGTCATTATAGACTATATGAACAAGACGTCATTCAAAACTGTAAAAGATTTACATTGTGTATAATACTCTTACAAAACAAAACCTTTAAACCTATTTTCCTACAATCGTTCCAGCAGATACATAGAGGTCGGCTACAGGTGTGTGACGCATCTTTGTTGTTAATGTTGTTATTTGACATTAACATGACGTAAACATAATTTGATCATTTAATGGTTAATGACATTCTGGCAAAAATAGAATGAAATGAAAAAAATTAAATAAAAAAACATCCCAAACTATCATCCGTGGCATTGCGTTTTGCATTAGTGCTGTCATATACTGCACTGTTACGTTTATTTTTAACATTTTGGCAGGATTTAAATACACACAAGTGGTTTCAACAACCAGGTGCATTTAGACCTGTCCGGTTTCATCTGGAATGTGTCCCAGACCACCTCCTGAAGGGGTTTGAGCGATCAGATTTATATCCATCTGAAATGCGTTTCCGAGTGCGTTTACACCACTCCTTTTGCCAAAACAGATCAGAAAAAAATTCAAAGTGACAGCCCCAAAATGTTTGAAAAGGTTTCAAGGGTAAAGGAAAAAACTCAACTCAAGGGTCTTTGTTTATTTTGTTAATATTATGAGCAAAAGATCAAAAACGTTTCTAATTTTTCTTACAGCTTTGCTCATATTTACCAAGGGTGCCAATTTTAGTCGATTTTAGGCATTGTAAATGAGGCACCACCACAATAAGAAGAGTGTTTTTGAGCTCCTTTAAATTAGAATTCCAGACCTTTATGAGAAAATAATCACCCTTCTGTGTTTAAAGCAGTGTGTGTGTGTGTGTGTGTGTGTGTGTGTGTGTGTGTGTGTGTGTGTGTTAAAGAGACTTCACCCTCATACAGGGAGGTAGTTTCTTTATTCAGACAGAGCGGTTCTGGCTATGGTGTATGTTCACCATTGAGTGAGCATTCAGCGATGTGAAACCAGCTTGTGCCTGCTCCGCGCTGATAACTTCACAGCAAAGAGATGGCAGCCGACTCAGACTTCTTCTTTTCACCACTGCTATTATTAATAAAGGAGGAGGGGTGCTCTTTAATTGGACGCACTGTCCCTCAAAGAAAAATCCGTAGCCATAATTTCCTGCAATATTCTGCAGAAGACAGAATTAATAATAATGCAATTACGCAGAGAGACACAAGCCAGATTCGCATAAACATATGCAGCACTCACTAGACCCTAAACACCGCAAAAAGCAGTTAAATGTGACTCTCTTCAAATAAATGTGACTCGCTGTCCAGAGGCTTTGAGGAGGAATGTGTGAAAACTATTACACTAGAAGCAATAAAATGGTTAAAAAGTAAAAAATAAATGAAAAAATTCAGGGCCTCACGGTAGCGCAGTGGATAGCACGTTCGCCTCACAGCAAG
>CAIGQW010000317.1:4377771-4401219 GCA_903798125.1 Danio choprae | reverse complement strand
ACAAATTTAATTGGATTGAACAAAACAATTAAGTTGTTTTTTAAGCTAATTTTATATAAGTAATTTGAACAAACAGAAAACATATTTTTTTTGAGTGTAGGGTGACTTGAAACGAGCTTTTTTTATGGTAATATTAGAAAGATCATACAATGAGTATATAGCTCAGCATCCTCAGCTTCGACACCAGCACTAGTTCAAATATTCTACAAGACTGTGTGGTGCTCTTCGGATGCCGTGAACATCAGACTGCAAAGACTAAGATACCATCCCAATCGTGGTGCAAACGGATCAATGGCTGCTGATGTTGACATTTATTAGGCTGTACTGAAGTTCCTGCATTGATATCGACACTCAGATGCGTCACCCAAGTACCTCAAGAGGCAAGGTGTCAATAATTCTGAAGAGCATCAGTGAATGCATGCAGCACACTGCATCACACGTCTCGTGGCTGTTTTTTTCTGTTTATTTTCCTCACGCACTTACTAACTCGCAGGAATTCTGTTCCATCACGAAATGCATGCAGAGTACAAATCATCCAGCGTTTGGTTCCAGCCACACTGCTAAAAGGTCTTTAAGGCTTTCCTTTGAGGCACGGTTATGGTCCCATTCTCTTGTCATATTCCATGTCATGGAGTCTGCTCTGGTCAGAGGCATGTTATGACAAAAGAGCCAGAGGGGAAGGACAGAAGGGAAGTGTCTGGGATATGTTTTGTGTTTTATGGAGATACGGAACACTGTTAGGGCTGTAACGACACAGACGTTTGTATCATACTAAAAGACGACTCATGTACAGACTGAGCAAGTTCATTTAGATTGTCTAGGACCTGTGTAGAATTATAAAATAAGTAATGATTAAACAATACAAACTCTGTAACGTAAAAATGTTTTTTACAACAGAAGAACCAGTTTTGCTTTCCCAAATAACCTTTCAGTGCATGTTTCATAAAAATGCCCTATTTCTTAATGAGAAAAAAAAGTGCAATGGAAAGGGTCCACTGTAATTCAACAATTAATTAACCATCAATTCCAGAACCATCATTTCCATGTATTTTTGCCGTTGTGCGCTATATACAGACTGTTTGAGACAATAAGCAATAACGAAACAGGAGTATAATATGGAATATAAATGAGCACGCAGGATACGGAAAAAAGCCATACACAGCTGATGAAAGTCTAAGGTTTCTGAAAGAGCGACTGAAATGCTAAAAAGGACTGTTTTAGAAATGTATCTAAATAGACTCTACTTTTTAGCAACAATTAAAACGATACTTTCAGCATTAATTACAGATTTTCCCGCATTAATATTCGTATTTTAATAATATTCTCAGTGTTTGTTGTTTCGGTTTATTTATTCGCTGCTCTGACATTACCTGACCTAATTCTGTGCAGCAGCTGAACTCATTTCAGACAAATTTGTCCAAACTGTCAAGGATACATTTGAGTAAACGAATTTTGTTAATTTTATCTCCCAATTTCAGCTTTGCTTTTCGTGGTGTGCGTTTAGGACCTCTGAGGGGAGACAGACATTTTCTCCTTACCTGTGAATAAACGAACTTTCCTGATTACCGTTGATGACAAATAGCTTTGAGGTCAGTGTGAAATATTGTCTAATGTCCTTTGTGTTTATTTTAAAAGCAATAATTTTCCTTTTTGACTTTTTAAACCCCGACTTTTTCCTTGGCCTATTCAGAGCATCCTCCACACCGACATTTTCTGACACTGTCAGCAACGCACTGGACAGTTCGCGCGCGCGGGTGTGTATGGTATGTTTGCGCGTGGCGCGTTTGGATGCATGTGTGTGCGGTGTTTGACTAAATGGTTATCCTCTCAGTGATTACTATTCGGTAGACACGAAAGTGCAGGCCCCTCTCGCATTCAAATCATTGCCCACCATCTTGATTGTGGAGGACAGCTTATGAGGCCCCGCAGATTGTTCAGGCTTGACAATGGATTCTTTTGTGAGGGTGTTTCTCTTTATTTCCTCAGACAATACTTGAGGGTCCTTCTGGTTCTGCTCTCAGGAAATGTTTGCAAAGTTACACCTTACTATACCTCTTCTAAACAAGTAGGCAGCATTAAACTTCTTTTCCACTCGCAAGTGGCCACTAAATGGGACAAATTTTATATGACGTTGCTGTAATGACAGACGCGCGCTTGATATTCAAATGTAACCAATGTCTTCAAATGTAACTTCGCAAAACTAAAAAACAGACACCTGAAAAATCCCTCAGAAACTCTTTCACACACTGCACACACGCCTAAAGCACAGGGCAGCACATAGGAGCGAATGTGCGTGTTTATTGAAGAATTGAGCGGCAATACAGGCGCCATGTTTAGCGCGTTTCCCGGGCGCACCGGGCCGTAGAGATGACCTTTCCGTCCTCTGCTTGAATAGCCGCATAAGTAAAGCGTCCAGCTGGGCCTGTCTAAGCCTTCAACGTCAATTCGAAAATCGGTATGATTTCCCTGGGAAAATCTGGAAATGTTCTCAAGAAATTCGTTGCTATACAAAATGACACTATGCATGTATATGCAATAGGTAATCATTATAATTACATACTTTTTATTACATATATTCTTATAGGTAAGCTATTAATATATTAATAATAGGCCTAGTGTTAAAAATGAGTAATACGTGTATTATTGGTTTGTGTTAACGTGTTTGTTATTACAGATGTTGGGCTTTCTAAAAATAAAAAAAAAATAAAAACAAACAAACAAAAAACTAATTAAAATTAATAAGTAATCAAAGATAAAATATTGTTTTACCCATCAATTCCGCTCTTTGGGTTTCCTAATTATTATGACTTAATATTGCCTTATAAACAGTGCAACAATATAAATAAGGTAACAAGGTTGTTTTTTGTATTACGCTTACAAATTTAGAAATGAATTTACAAGAATAATAAAAAATACTTTGGTTTTAGTAGATTCTCGCCGATAGTTTTCAGCCATGCATGGGTTAATCGTGCTAACTTGCTATAAGAGCGGTCATGGAATGTGATTTATTTTGAGATTAAATGTTTCATATTTAGTTATGATTTTAATCATGCATAGCCTATAATAATAAGTATGGTACTGCAGTGATACCTAAATCATTTGGGTCAGTACCATTTGCGACCATGAAAATAATCTTACAGCCTTACAATGTTTATATAGGCTACAATAAAGCCTGCAAAACTCTGCAGTTCAAGTTGAATAAACATAATATTTTCCACTTATCAATATTTTACCAGAATGTGCTTCCCATTCTGATAAATACAACACACTGCATAAGCATTTTTTGTCATCGTTGGTTATACAGGTACTATTTTTCTCTAATGTATACAGCTCTTCAATTATTTGATTTATTTGAAATGTTGTGTAAAATAATGTGTATGTGAATTAGTTAAAGATGTCTATGATTTATCAAGTAGTTTTAGTCGGATACTAAACTGTATTTTAGGGATTTCCGGAAAAAAAGTTAAATGCATAGGGAAAAATGTCAATTAGCCTTGAACCCTGAGGAGTCTTACGAGTTTGCTGTGACACTTCTATTCATGCGCATTTTTATGCTCCAATGTGCAAAACCCATCACTACAATATAGTAGGGAACAATGAGTCCAAATCAGTCAAATCACCTCTGTACACACACTGACGGATGCTTTAACCCCGTCCATATAGGCCAGTCTACGTCACATGCAGAACACGTGTAGCAACACAACGCGCAACTATAGCCGAAAGCTGCCTCGCAAAGTCATCTGTTCACCTTTAACGCCCTTTATGAAATTAACGCGTGTGACGTCTCTTTTTCCCCCAGCTCGTTTGAGAACGGACCCTCCTAAATAACAAAACACTTTAACACGTTGTTCGTAACACCAACACTGAAGAGCATTTTTTCCCGCTGGAGCTCAGAGTTCAGCGCCCGGGCCGCGCCGCGCTGAGGCCCGCTCCCCTCGCCCTTTGTTGGGTCTATTGTAGTGAGTGTGTGTTGGGATTGGGGGCGTAATGAGAGGGCTGCGACCCCCCGATGGGCTGGATTTGCTATCCAAAGACCGTTAGACAGCGCCTGAATGAATTGGGACTGAATGTCATTGTAATGCAACTGAACAGCTCCTCCTTCACGCAGTTTAAGACGAGGAGGCCGCTCAACTGAGTCGGGAGAAAAAGCCAACTGACGGCGTTCAGCGTTCATTTCTGTCCTTTTCTCCGCCGTCCTGTTCTCAGCTTCTCCTGCTATGGACAAAGTGGCCGCCGTTATCCTTCGGATTCAGGAAGGTGTTTTCCCAACTGATAAAATCCTCTGAGGGCCTTCTGTCAGAGCCGGGATTTGTGTGGCAAGAGATCTAAAACCACTGAACAAGAAACGAGGCGAATATGCGTTTAAAATCGGCCCAAATACTTCGATTGAAGAATGCATTTGAAGCTATCATCCAGACCGGACCGCGTTTCTGTGTTGGAATCTCGGGTCTCGTTTCGATTTAAGCGTGATAAAGGCCTAAAGAGACGTGATGCTTATCAAATGAATTTTAGCTCTAAATATGCTAGGTTTATTTAAATATGGACGGCAACAACGACAAAAAAAAGAGGTAGGCTAAAACGAAAAATCATAGACAATTGGTTTAGCAAAAAAGACGAATCGTTTGATCAAAAAAAAAAAAAAAATCGGATATACCTTTAAAATATAGGTCTGTTCTTCTCAATAGCCTTTGTTTCTATCCACAGGGGAGGTGCGGAGAAGACCCCACTGAAAATCCAGTCATGACAACAATGGTCAAGATACATATTTACATAAGACCATAAGCGTGCTATAGGATTTTAACAAATATTCAAGAATTGGTTCATTTAAGCAAGCTGAATAAATACATTACAAACAATAATTTAACGTCAATGTCATCGAGGTCAGACCCTTGTCAAAACAGTACAGTGAGCATCATTAATCGTGCGTATCGAAAAAAATATATTCACTTTTTGATTCATTTATCTCACACATTTCGATTGGAAAATTCGTTACTGAGAAACGAAACTGAGCTATATCCCATTAACAAAACCACCTCAAGCGTCATCAGTTAATGCTGTATCCAGTTCAGTTTAGAGAAGAGCAGAAAATGAACAGAATTTTGATCAAAAGCCACACACGTGATATTAGTGGCGTGTCTATTAAATGCAATAGATAGAATACGTTTCTAACAGCGGGGTATTCAATATCACGTCCTTGGTTAAAGAACAAGGGCAACATTTTGAATGAGATTATAAGAATACAAATATAACAACCACATACTGTTTAAAGCAAGATATTATAATGATTGGAATCGTTTCTAAGCTTAAAAAATAAAATAAAATAGGCCTACAGAAAGAACAGCTGGAAAATATAAAATGTAAATTATTAGTTCATATGCATGTTAAAACGCAGACGTCTAAACCTCTGCATAAGTGAAGCAGGTTTGCACCAATGGAGGCGCAGTAGCCTACTGTCTATGGTGCAACGTAAAAACATGATTTGTCAGTGTAGGCTACATACACCAATTCCAATACCCAACTCTAAAGGTTAAAACTAAACATTTCCGAATATGCACATCTTGTTGGGAAAAAAAACTGAACGAATTTAGCCAAAGAATCAATACAACTGCATTCACATAGCCTTTTCTCAAAATTGTATATCAAGCTAATCTGAAAATTGCAAATGCCACACCAAGAGATATTATTGGGGTGTTCAGCATTGCATAACAGGAGCAAATTTGCGTTATGCTAAAAATCGGAGGATTTGATTCTATGGAATGACAAGATGGAATGACCAGTTCTTCCGCTTTATTTTACTAAGAAAGGTCTTGGCACATTATACATATTGATACGCCATCTTTACTCTAAAATATGTTTATCTTCATGCACGTGTGCTTCATTCGACTTATGCAATTTAGGACAGTCCACAATGTATGTAAATTGCATGTAAAACATTTCGAATCAAGTATAAACATGGACGCAAACACATCAGAACGCGTCAGAGCAATAAAACTATTTCCGTCCATATAATACACGTCTGGATGCCGCTTCTTTTTGCAGAATGTCAGGCGCGCGCTATTTCAAGGACATCTCGCTGATGAGGCTTTGGCTAATGGGGGAGAACTTGGGCCCGGGCCATGACGTCATTATGTCCCAATGTAATCCGCTTGCGTTGAGCCCAATCAGCAGAAGGCTGCGCGTGTCTGGGACGGGAAGAGAGGACCTCTAATCCGCGAGACTGGATCAGAGAGGCTGAAAAAACACTCAGGGCAGGACCAAAAAGCCGCTGCCCGAGGACGACCGAGATTAAAAGGGATAGATCGGGAAGAACTGGCCCCAGTGCTTGCTCGTCTGAGGATGAATTTACAGAAGGATGCTGCGGAGATTCTTTTAAATGGAGGGAAAGAGCAAGTCATCCTCAAGAACAGACTCCGAGCACCATAGCTTCCGCAAAGTCATTGGACAGAAACCAAAACGCGAAGAGCGCTCGAAAATAGGGATTATCGCTGAAATACACGTTTCATTTCGATGCCTTTCTTCGCTGTGCTAACGTGTCTTCGCGATACAGAAGAGGAACGCTATTGTGCATCGGTGTTAAGCCGCGAAGGAGGGCGTATTTGCATAGACAAGAGGAGTCGCAGCATCTGAGCTGTGGAAACATTCCTGTTCTGCCACCAGGATAGTGCGTTTATAAGTACGCTCGTACTGCAAAGGTTTTGTTTTGTTTTCTGTCTTTTTTTTTTTTTTTTAAATGTGACCCTCCACGTGATGCTTCTATTGCTCGTTCCTCCAACTATATCAAGGACAAAGAGCTCTGGTATAAAGATTGAGTGAAGAAACCAGTGGACGATTTTTTGCTTCTTTGATTTCTTTTTTTTTTACCCCGAAGGAAAATGGTATTGAGCGCAAGAGTAAAAGCGCTATATCGATTAGGTTATTTTTCCATTGTGTAAGCTCAGACATGGTGCACGTCATTAATCTGTCTTTAAACGGCAGTATCAGATATGGACAACGCCACTGAAGACTAAAGTGGTGGATGGAAAAGTATCAAGTAGGTCGCGGATTTGTTTATAGCTCGCCTGCAATAGGATTCTACTGATGCACTGCTGAAAACGTTATACCCCTCTATCGGAAGCTCGTGGTTAGGTTACACGTGCAAGTCAAGGCGCGAAATTTGAGTGTGAAATGAGGGCTTTTGCTCGTGCGTTCTTTTGAGTTCTCGCTCTGCGTGTTCACAGCGGACCTTGATTTAATGTCCATACAATTAAGGCACGCGGTGAATGCCAAGAGAAGAATCTCTCCAGCAACGAGTTTGCGCAAGAACACTTAGCTGCTTAGCATAGAAATCAAGTGCACCACAGCTGTGCATCAAGAGCTGGCGTTTGATATATCGATACGCGTGAGCAATAATCAAGCAACCATTTGATATCAGATTCACAATGAGTACAATCATGTAAAGTGGAAAGCGCTTTTATTTTCCGAGATGTTGATAGAATTTTCACGTGAATTATTGAGGCCTGGTTGCGCCTTCGTTGAATGATTGGAAAACGGGTCCTGCAGATATTTTAAAGCTCGATTTAAATGTTCGATTTTTAGACTTTACTTATAGAGCATTTTATTTAGATAACTCTTTCTGCGTAATCACTGTGAGGTCGCTGCGTGGTTAGTTAAACCGGCAGAAGAAAAAAAAAACGCACATGGTTTCAAAGCCGTATAAAGCATGTGTGAAGCATTTAGCTATATATGCGTTCATCCACACGGACCTGTTTCAGCTGCAAAGTGACGCGAATTTAGCTAGCGGTTGCTGTACAAGGGCGCCACCTATTGGGCACAGTCTCTAATATGCTGTACTGATAATTACAAACGACATTTTCAACGCTGTACTCACTTCGGTCTTAAACTGCTTAATACGTTAAATGCCCAGAGTTCTTACTTGTAAGAATAATAAACTGATGAGACTAAGCTATACAAAAAGACTAGACTACACCACTGTATTTTTATAAATACAATAACAGGCCTGGTAAAAATAATTCGTGTCATTGGATCTTTTGATAATGTTCAACAACTAATTTTTCTGTGGAAATGTTTAAATGTTCAGGGTGCGTAAATGTATGGACAATAATGGCGCGTTTGACTTGCTCGTGAGACAAACAAAACTCAGCCTACAACCTGACTGAGCAACATCAGGAACGATCAGCTGATATACACTGATACATATCAAATAGACAGTTTTTTTTCTTTTCTTTCGCTAATAGCGATCAAACATAATGCCTCGTATTTAGGGGTTCGTAGTTCGTTTATCCAACTATGAAAAGCAAAATCACCCATTATTATTGATATACACCACTAAAATCCTGACTCGTGGTTACATTTAAATGGGGCGATTATTCTACTCTGATCAACAATTACTGGACTAATCCGTAGTATTGTGACAACTCGTAGCTTAACTATTATGACGAATGCTCATTAAGAATTAGGCAAGGGTAGACCTTCCAGGTTAACCTTTTTTGCCATATAACTCTTATGATTTTTCTCACTAATTCGCGGTAAAACGTGAAAGATTAATCAACCCAAATGTTTCACGCCCGCGGGGTTAGGCCTACCAATTATTTGACGACAAGATTACATAATCTTGTCTTGCTCATTCTAAGGTATGTTTGATGAAATGCTAAAATTAGTTTGCACAACTCTGCATAATAATGTTATTGCAAATATGTTTTTACAGGTAAGGCATATTTCAGCTACGAAAGCTATGTGTTGTTTTATTTGGCTCATTGTGGTGCACGTTCAACAAATAAATGTATGATCACGTTTTGTTGTTTGTCTGTTTCTTATCTTTTCAAGCGGTGAGCTAAATGACTACACTGCACTGTGGATACGCAGACGATGGCCTACACCGTTTAAAAAGCAGCTTGATTAATAAAAAGCGATTACACAGCAGTCGTTTTATAACCGAAATAAAAATCAGACACTTTAAAACTATGGAAAACATGACAACAAATAAAACACAAAGTGAAACCACGTACCTGGAAAGCATAGAGATTGTTAAAAGGACGTTATATGCCTTGGGTTAATATGGTGTTATTCCTAAAAGTTGAAGTGTCTGAACTTAAGTGCGTCATTACAACTTTACAATAGGGAATTGTAAAAATAATGTTATAATAAAATATATTAGGTTGTGATAAAATTTAATCTAATATTAAATGTAAAAATAAATGCTTACGCTTGAATGCACAAATAAACGAAAGGATATTCAGGTCTAAATTGATATTGTCAAAAAAGGCTAGGTGGTCTCAGCTTAAGAATAATATCGTGTTAATTAATGAACAAAAGTATACATTATCCACTAGCCAAAATCTAAATATATTAAAAACGTATATACGCCAAGAGACAAAGGATATAGAATACTACTGATCAATCGTAATTTTGGGACAAGCAGCCTACCTTTAGTTTCACAATATAATAGATATAAGCTGGATATAGAGTAAATAATTCAATGCAAGAAAAGCCCATTATCTTTAACAAAATTGTATTAGATGTCCAGTGACGGAGAGGAATTTAAAGCATAAATTCAGCACCACGGAGAGCTCCTCGTGCGCGCGCGACACTTGCTCTGCTCTCTTTAGCTCGAACACAGTTACAGTTACAAAGACAAGCATGCTTTATTGCTAGACACATTGTCATTATAGTTACTTACTAGCTTTAATTCATGTCATGAAGAAACAAACAAAGGCACATTTTAGTGATACCTAACATTGCTGCCTATAGGGCTAGAGCTCTACTAAACTCTACGACGGGCCTCCATTACTAAAGTGAGCTACAATCCCGCTGATGAAAGCAGACACACCACAGAAGTGTGAATTTTTCTCAAACACCCGTTACAAGCTAACAGTCCGTAGGCTTTACAGCTGGCACTTATATTTAAGCACTTTCTAAACAGCTTAGTTATCAGTTCAACTAATCGCCTTTTCCTAAGAGCAGGTTAACAAGCGTTTCACACAATTTGCGGAGGTTCAACTGCTCTCCCACAAACACACTTGCATTTTAAGGTGTCGTTTCTAGCTCATTGAAACTGTCAGTTTGCTTGTCCACAAACCAACATGTCTAAAATGGCCAATGGAAAATAGCAGGAATTATTATTATTATTTTATTTCTATTAAAAAAATCATTTTTTTTATTTTGGCAGTTGTGCATTTGCTTCTAATGCATACGGTTTAAATAAATGACTACCACATTAATTAACGCACACAATAAAGCATGTGGTCACTGGATATTACTGAAGAAACGCGAATATATTAAATATAGGCCTACATAAAACATTTCTGAAACAAACATACGCATTTTATTGTTGTAACTCTGTAATAACGTTATTTGTGTAACTTGAGATGTCAGCTGTAATTTACAGTGTCACGTCTCTCACACAGAGCATTAATAGCTTTATAGCTTATTTAAACCTTATTTATGTATTCTGTGTGACGTCTCTTGCAGTCGTGGATGTTCAATAACAGTTACCAGGACCAGCCGCCGGAGGTCAGCATTAGCTTTCAAACACACGGCTTGTTTTACTCATGACTGTGCGACAGATGACAACATCTGACACGGGTCACTAGCCCTGCTTCAGCGGCACTGCTCCTTTCTGAACGTCATCAATTCACAAACCTCTATTTATATATGCGAACAAACCCATGCAAATGTCAACCTTGCCATGAAAAAAAATTAGGTTTTTACCAAAATAGCGAAACCCTTTCTAAGTTTTTTGTGTAGACTTGTATTTTGCAGTAATGTAAAAATACTTAAACATATCTCTGTCAATGTTTTCAAACAATTATATTTGATTTACCAAAGTCACACAAGTGCCAATTTTACATCTGCCACATCCACAACGAAGAGGTGTCACATCCATAATGGAGCTTTTTCCTCATAAATTCAAAAATGAAAAATAAAATAAAATCAATCATTTTTGTCCTATAGTGAGCCAACACTTATCCTTTTGATTAGCATCATTTCTTTTGGGTTGTGCAGTTTAATTCACAGAATTTATACAAAGTATGTTGTATACTGTAAACTCGCAGAATTTTTTGGTCACATTTATAACGCATGTTTATTTCCCTCATTTAAAATATAACAAATGTTTACAGATTGATATTTGTCTGATCCCATAACTCTGTGGGTGAGCTGTTTTGGAAAATATGAACAGATGTTTCAATATAATGTCAACATATTTACTTTCTCTGTGAATTTATGTTTTGAGTTTTTGCTGCAAATGTCACATCCATAACGCTGGAATTGGTCATGTGCTCCTATTCATGTTTGTTTATGAATAATACAGAATTTTGTGTATTGAAGCAATAACCGATTTGAAGCAGTGAATTTAAAACTGGTTGCTAAAAACCCTCGTAGTTGTTTGTCACTGGCTTCCCCCATGATACCACAAAATACATTTATTGCAATGGACACACACACACACACACACACACACACACACACACACACACACACACACAGAGACAGACAGACAGACAGACAGACAGACAGACAGACAGACAGACACAGGGGTAGGGGTAAAATAAAGTATTCATTCATTCATTAATTTTATTTTCGGCTTAGTCCCTTTATTAATTTGGGGTCGCCACAGCGGAATGAACCGCCAACTTATCCAGCATATGTTTTACGCAGCGGATGCCCTTCCAGCTGCAACCCATTTCTGGGAAACATCCATACACACCCATTCACAGTCATACACTACGGACAATTTAGTCTAGCCGAGGCTCGAACCAGCAACCTTCTTGCTGTGAGGCGAACGTGCTACCCACTGCGCCACTGTGAGGCCCTAAAATAAAGTATGTATAGATAAAAGAAACTCATAGTTCCCATCAAGATAGTTGTACAAGGGTGTGTGTGTGTTACTTTTTCAAATGAACCCATTTAGTGTTATCCTTTATCTAGAAAATAGTTCCTGACAGTGCCAGTGAGCAGCAACAGAATGTTCCTCGTCGTAACATGCCTCATCTGTTGGTGTAAACCAACTAATTAATTCATGTTTTACCGTCATGCTTTAGAAAAAAAAAAAACACTAAAACAAACACCGCTAAATTTTGGCATCTATAATCCCTAATAATAACTCCTGTATAGCAGTCCCACAACATTCTGTCCCTCGATGACACTCGAATACCCTGTCTAGTGGAAAAGTCTAGTGGCTGGGAATGACCTTTTTACAGCATCTGCTATAATGTTAATGTTGTGTGTTTATATAGATGAATATGGCCACTGTGTAAATGCACAGTACAGTTACAATCTTATTGCCACATTATATCATTATGAAAACATGATATATGCCTTCAGTGATTTCCTGAAGATAAATACCAAATAATAAAGTCGATCTCATGAAGCAAGAGATCGCGATGACATATGGTGATGTGTGCAGGTGTTGTAGTGCTGTCCCATTTCTTAGGGGTAAAACTGGAAGCCCTTCCCCTTCACACTCTGTTCCGAGTGCCAAGGGGAAGGGGTACAAAAATAGAATTGGGATTGGGCCTTAGTATTACTGATCACTGTTAGTAATGTCCTAACATTTTTCTTCTAAGTGGCTAAAACAGCTAAAATCCCTCTGACCCCAAAATGTACATTTTCAACAGTTTATAATCAATTATCTGAGGGGTATTTTGAGCTGAAACGTCACAGATATATTCTGGAGACACAAAATAATTATTATACAGGTTGTAAAATGGGGCATAATAAGAGCCCTTTAAATTCAAGGTGAAAATATGCAACGCCAGCAGGGGTCACACATACATCACTTAATAAATAAACAGTTCATTCAAAAAACAAAAAAAACCCAGACAAACAACATTACATGAACCGCAGCAATTGCCACAGTATAATGGGGTCACGGGTGTATGTTTGTACATTAATTAGCAACAGCTTTGAATGTGAGTTTTCTAATGCAAATGAGTAAACTGGGCAGAACAGAAAATCTCCTTCTGTTTGGTAAAAAAAAATGTGCAAATCCAAATTTGACAGCCCCAGTGTAAAAGTAATGCTGAGTATGTCTAATGTTTCTCCTTCTAGTCTTTTCCTTATCACTTTAAGATAAAGCCTTCTACGTACAATTCAAATGGGCTTGATATGTTTTGTGGTCTCCGCTAAAGAACAGCAGACTGTGATTCACCACAATGAAAAGCACATTTCACCCTATCTGAATATTTCTTCCCATAAATAGCATACTGTGCTATACGCTATATAGAAAATAGTATTTGTGCAAACAAAATAGTGATTTCACCCACAGCTTTATCTATTCTTAGTCAGTAGAGGGGGCACTTAAGAGATTCAAGAGAGCATTTGATTGGTCTTATGGGAAGCTGGAGTGATGTCATCAAAAAAAAATTGTATCCAAATTGATGGTGACAGGCCTTAAGTTACAGGCCTTAAGTTTTGCACGCATCTTCTAATTGCAAATTTTGTGAATATTTTTGAACCGTTCTAGCTTACAGGTAATCTAAAGGCTCATAATTAAAGCACCAAAATAATAATAATTTTTAATAAAGCTCGCAAACAAATTTGCAGAATAAACTGTGTTATTGTTACCGGCATCTTCACAGACATCTATCTTGATCTGAACTAGCCTCAAAAACTCTCAAGCGGATTTGCAGAATAAACAATGCTAGTCATTGCAACAGTTATCTTTATAGTTATAGATCCGATGTGAACGGCCCGCAAGAAGTCTTGCTTGTGTCTTCACAGCTCTCTCAGAGATGTATACACATTATTGTATCATATTTGGAGTAGTGCAGTGTAGGAGTAATGTATGAGCTCATACTATTACAAAAATACCACATCAGAAGCAGCGCAGTGGGTCAGTGGTGTGGGATACAGCAATGTGTGGATGTGAGAGGAAAGATATTGCAGAACTATTACCCAAAGCGGAAGAATAAGCCCAGACATCACTGCATTTATTGCATACATTATAAATGAGAGCAGTTTCACTATATCGATGCAGCTACAAAATAGCAATAACCAATCTGAGCACAGAACTCCTGTATTACACTCTTGTAAAACAACTTGTTCTACTTAATCTCCTTGGGTTTTTTTCTTCCCCTCCATAGCCCTGGTGGTTCAGTGAGCTAGAAATACAATTTTCAGTATGAAATGACAGCATTTTCTTCTGTGACAATGTGAACCTCTCTCAGGGCGAGAGAATGTGCACACAGTCAAGGACCTGGGAACATTATGCAACACATTACAATTCAACCCGACTGCCAGAGAAAGAGTAACGAAAACACACACAGAGAGAAATAGAAATAGAATGAGTATTATGTGAGAAGAATGATGAAGTGAAATACGTGACCAGAACTTGAATTATTGAGACTGCGAGCTTTCAACGACCTCATTCTCTGACCGTTACTTCTTAACATAATTGTACAAATTGATTACATTTCTTATAATTAACAAAGTCATATTAAAGTGCCCTTATTATGCCCTTTAGATTTGTAGGTCTATAGGTTTACATTAATAGAGGATGAAGAACATTCATTCATTCATTCATTCATTCATTTTCTTTTCAGCTTAGTACCTTTATTAATCTGTGGTCACCACAGCGGAATGAACCACCAACTTATCCAGCATATTTTTTAAGCAGCGGATGCCCTTCCAGCTGTGGGAAACATCCATACACACTCATACACTATGGACAATTTAGCTTACCCAATTCACCTATACTGCATGTCTTTGGACTTTTGGGGGAAACCGGAGCACCCGAAGGAAACCCACACCAACACGGGGAGAACATGCAAACTCCACATAGAAATGCCAACTGACCCAGCCGGGGCTTGAACCAGCAACCTTCTTGCTGTGAGGCGATTGTGCTACCCACTGCGCCACTGTGCTGCCATGAAGAACATTTTCTTATAAAATAAGCAGCAACAACACCTCTTTTGTCACAGTATCTGAACTGTTCTAGAAAAGCATCTGGTCACTCTAAACCCTTCCACCTCCTGGTGATATCAAGTTGCGATTGGTCTACAGCTTACAGCACATCAGAAATTAAACAGATCCACTATCATCATCTTGACTTGCTGACAATGCCAAATTCCAGGCCTCAGCAACAACTACACTGTTTAAAGGCTCCATTTACATATGATATCTTATTTACATAAGATGTGTTTCCGTCAATCCACTTAGAAGTAAATGATGCCAAGTTTAATGTTTTGAGTGTGTCTGTTTTTTTAATCACTTCCAGAGGCGATCTGAAAATATTTGATCAGACTGCTTTCATAGTGTAAATTCATCATCATTCGTAGTATAAACTCGTGCATGCCTAAATTCACTTTTTCAGAGCGGTTGTAATGTGATTATAGTTCATGCATCTATGTATGTGTATGTATTCATTCATTTTTTTTTTTTTTTATTGCAATTAAAATCTGTGTACAGGTTATTTGTGAATATAATTACTGCTACTGCTATAGTTATTGCTTATAATCGTTTACATGAGGTAAAGTTTACCAAATTCAAGTCTAGTCAAGCCAAGTTGAGCTTTACTGTCATTTCACTACAGTGGAATGAAATGTCGTGTCTCTAAGACCACGGTGCTACATAAATAAACAATCATAAATATGAACACAACACTGAACTTAAGTGCTATTTTAAACATCCCAGGCTCATTGTGGATACATTCCCAGGTTTACATTTTTGGGGATCGTGAAATACATATCCAGAGCTGCGTCTGCTTGCAGTTCTTGTTTTCACAAATCCACCAGAGGCCGCTGTATACACTTTTTGATGATTTCAAATTTCTCTCATACGTGCCATTTGTGCACCCTCTTCTTGCATAAATCCACCAAAGGCCACAATATACATTTCAGCCTACCAGCTTGCTTTCGACTAACCAACAGTCCGACGGACCATGTTGTTGCGGTCCACTCTGCTTCACATCCCAAGTCCATCGGCATATGTGGCGAGCTGCTAGGCAAACTGGTAACAACGGAAAAGCCGCTTATATGGAGATAAGCGGTCAGTGGTAGCACAAAAAGGAACAGAAATTGTCAGCGGCGTCATACCGCCACATTTGTAGTAAATTCACAAGTAAACATTGTTTTCTTTTGAGTCCTTGTAAGATGGAGTTTAAGTAAAGTGTTTGGTCCATAAAGAGATAGGAGTATTTCTACATGTGGTTTGTCAACCCCACTCACCTGTGTGAAGCACATTCAGAAAAGCTCAATATTTTTCATAGAGGAAAGTGAAATTGAAATATTGACAAAATAGCATTATAAATCGCATTATGGTGGTAATGTAATAAAAGGTCATGTGTTTCTTGAATTTGTTTATTTTTTGTAATTTTTAAAACACAGCTATGTACTATATGAAAGGTAATACCCAATAAAGCCGTGACACATAAATATCACTGACATGTTGGTGAAATGATTATGAATTACTACATAATAGACTTGTCTGTGGATACGAGGCTGTCTAGGAACAGTAATTTTCCTCCAGTTTGCATGATATGCTCGATGCTTCTCCCCAGCTGAGATGTCATTGCTGTGTTTCCTGTCTCAGTTTGGGGAAGACCAGACCATCTGTCTCTGTCTGGCCTGGGCCACTACATGAGAACTCTGCTGTAAACATACACACGCTGCCATACTGTGCTTTGCAGTGTAAACACATTCCAAGATCACGTTTAAAGAAAAAAAATAAAAATAAAACTGTATAAATAAAGAAAAATAAAGGTTATTTTATTAAACGAAAACTAAGACTAAAACTATTGGTCAAAAAACAATTAGGTTAACTGAAATTAATTATAATAATGAAATTAAAAACTAAATATAATTAAATCAATTCACAATAAATAAAAAATTTAAGATAAATTAAACTAACAACAGACACTGAAAAACTAACTGAAAAAAAAAACTTGATCTGCAACTGAAATCCCAGTAGATGCCGCTTCACAGACAAAACATCAGTCAAGAGCATGATTATAAACAAAAACATATTTTCTATAAACATAAGACCAGTCCTAACTTTTCTTCATTTGCCAAAAAAAATTTAAACTAGGCCTGTTTAACTGGCAGTATGATTGTCAGTATGAAGAAGATTGTCGGAATGTTTCATAATTAAAACTAATTACTTTATTTTTACTTTAAATAGGTTAGCATAAGAGTTAATGTAAGCTGTGCAAATACTACACATACATACATATGTTAAAACTAACAAAACCATTGATGAAACAAAACAAAAATAAGCTGAAATGTATATCAAATTTAATTAAAGCTGCAAGCAGCGATGAAAGGGACCTCGCACCCAGGCTCACCGCCACCCGGTGGCCTTAGGATGACAGAGAACACCGGACAATAATAATTTAAGCCGATATATATTAAAATACCTGAGAAAATCATAGATTTATGCCAAACTTCCTTCTGTCAGCAGGTGGCGCTATGACTGAGACTCAATATTGGCATGTAGATGTCTTCAGGAGAGGAATCTCATCAAACCTGTGCATTTTCAGGCAGATCAGATATTGTTTGGTTGAGTTATAAGTGCTTCCTCCTCCATGGCGAAGCATTGCACTTTCTCAGTCCGCCACGGACACGCCCCTCGGCGAAAACTCTAGATCTTCACAGTTTAACACCACAAAGGCCTTTGGACTAAACTAACGGAACATGGATTCGATGTGATAAAACCTGTAGGAGGAGTTTGTTACACTGTAAAACCTGTCACTTCCTGTTGCCAGCAGGTGGCGCTATATCTGTATCTGGTTATTGGCATGTAAACGTGTTCAGGTCAGGACTGTTATCAAACATATGGATTTTTAATCAGATCAGACAATGTATGCCTGAGTTATAACAACTTCCTGTTTTGTGGCGAAGCATCAAAGTTTGAGAGGCCGCCACGGACACGCCCTTCGACGAAAACTCTAGATCTTCGCAATTTAACATCGCCAAGGCCTTTAGATGACAATACCCAATTTTGGTGTTGATCTGATAAATTCCCTAGGAGGAGTTCGTTCAAATACCACGCCTGGAAATGGCAAAAACTGCACTTTTGGAATCTTAGTTTTTTAAAATGTACTACTCTCATACTTGGGGAAGGGTCATAGTCAACACATAACTGTCCCCTAGGTTCTTTTCCTGTTTTAGCATTTATGACCGTCTGTACCCTTGTCTGTTAGTCTAAATATACGATTTGTTTAATAAGCAGAGAGAGTCAGACCAAGAATGAGAGAGAGTGATACAAAGAGAGAGTTTATCTAACAAAGGAACCACAGATAGTTACATAATTGTTTCACTCCTAGGGCGGTTAGCACAAAGGGTCTCAAAATAAATGGAACAGTCAGTGTGAACACATTTTCTGAAACACTGCCCTGAGTGAACCAAATATAGCATTACAGAGGGTTACAATCTCCATGTAATTAGCATCTATGTGGATAGGATGGGCTTTAATTACAGTCAGATGCACCCAGAACAAACAATGCGATCAATTTATTGTGTGCACAGACTTGCACTAGTTCGATTACACTCTCACTCGTCAGAGCCAAACAAACAAATGAGGAAATACCAGGAAAAAAAGAGTCAAACTGTTACTCAACACGCAGTCAATAATGCCTCAGAGGTTATCAGTCATTTACACAACTCCGGTCAATAGAGTTGACTAAAGGCTGGTCATTTATACACCTGTTTTACTCAATGAGTCTGTGCAGAGGATGAGCATAGACAATTCATAAAGGTCAGTTGTAATGTTGTGAGATGATTCCATCAGTAAGCTAAATTGTAAAAAATAAAAAAAATGTCAGTGATTTCAACAGTAAAAATGCTAGAGTAAAAATCTGTAACCAGTTTTACAGAAATTTCCTTAAAGAGGAAGAGCTTTGAAATTTGCCTTTTTTATTCAATGTTTGACATTCAACCTCAACTAAGAATGGCAAAAAACAAAAACAAACAAAAAAAACTTTACATTACAACATTCATTTTATTCTTAAAATAACTCTTCCTTATAATAAGAGTGACTGGTTTGTAAATTAATATAATAAACAAACACTGCATAATATTACCATATTGATATAAACTGCGTAGTTAATAACAATGAGCTGCATGCATAATTAATTTGTCCAGCACTTTGTACCTGTAGTAGCTACATTAAGATATGGTACATAGTATACTAAACGAAGAGTTTAAGATTGTTTTACCGTTCTCTTTTAGAGAGAGATAGTATTTAGATTAAACTTCTCAACTTCTCTCATCTAAAAATGTCATTTGCACGGCTTCCGCGTTAATCTTCTTTAAACCCCACTTTTATCACGCGTTTGTTTACCATTGCTAGATAGGAGAGGCGCGTTTATATATCGGCTAAATCGATGCGCAGACTCCGGCGCGCGCGTGTGTGTGTATGTTTCGGGGGCAGTGGAACTCGAGCTCAACCCGGAGAGCAGAGCGCGGCGCTGATTGGATAACAGAGCTGTATAAATTGCCGCAGTGCCGTATTTCTCTCTTTCGTGGAGATTAAGTCCAAACCCCAATGCGGTCTGAACAAACTGCCCAGGGCCGTCATACGAGAGAGCCGTCGCGCACAGGACCGTCTTATTAACAATGAAGGAGAGAAGAATCAGCCAGCCTTTAGTAATGCGTTGTAAACTGGTTTTAGTAGGAGACGTGCAGTGCGGGAAAACTGCAATGTTGCAAGTCTTGGCCAAAGACTGTTATCCCGAGGTACGTATGACACCTCTATATTTCGCTAACGTATTCAATGAGCTGCTATTGGTGTTTATTTTCGATACTGATGTTGCTTATTTTATTATGCAATAATAAACTGTGAACTGCGTTTTAACATTCCTGTATTCATACATCACACATTAAAGTGATACCCTGTATCTGTCTCGTGTGAGTTGGTTGTCATGCACGTGTTGACGCTGGGAAATAATTCTGCAAACCATTCAGAGAGGACATATACTGAAACTAAACGACGTGCATATATACAGTTGTTTAAATGACGGGTTTTATTTGGCTTCTCCCCCTTAGACATACGTGCCGACGGTGTTTGAGAACTACACAGCTGGACTGGAATTAGAGGAGCAGCGCGTGGAGCTCAGTTTATGGGACACGTCAGGTGAGAGACAAGACAGACACTGACCGAAGAACAGCTGGATGCTGCTTTACTTACAGTTTAAACTCATTAACACGCTTGCACTATTTTTTGTTCAGTTTTAAATATTATTAATTGAATCTAAATTTAATCAAATAAGCATCATAATTTAGCACTCGCTCCAAGCCTGTATGGCTTACTTTAAGATTTGTTTTTGGTCTATAATAAAACAGTCTGTGGTTTACAATATTGTTTGGAAACAAATTTACTCTCGCTGTATGGATAAAACAGACGAAAAATCTAATTAAAATGAAAATTTACCTATGTGTGAAATTGAAGAAGACAGGTTAAATAAAGCCAGCTAAATATTCATTCATTTTTTTTCCGGCTTAGTCCCTTTATTAATCTGGGGTCGCCACAGCGGAATGAATCGCCAACTTATCCAGCATATGTTTTACACAGCGGATGATCTTCCAGCTGCAACTCATCACTGGGAAACATCCATAGACACTCATTTACACACATACACTATGGACAATTTAGCTTACCCAATTCACCTATAGCGCATGTCTTTGGACTTGTGGGGGAAACCGGAGCACCCGGAGGAAACCCACGCCAACACTGGGAAAACATGCAAACTCCACACAGAAATGCCAACTGACCCAGCTGAGGCTCGAACCAGCGACCTTCTTGCTGTGAGGCGTTTGTGCTACCCACTGCGCCACCGCATCACCCATAAATTATTAATAAATAAAGCATAACATTATATTTAAGAAAATTTTTAGCAAATACATACAAATTCTCAGTTTCTCTGAATTTACTGTTTTTTAGCAAAAAAAAATTATATTTGTTTAGTTTTTTTCTCTGTAAAGTTTTTTCACATTTTTCACAAATATACACTTTATTTAACCAGTGTTTCTTAATGTCTGTATAACAGAAATACAAAGTCCATTAATTTTCTCCATTATCTAAAAACAGACCTCCTGTGAGTTCTGGGGTTAATATGCTTCTGTTTTATCCATAAGTTTGGCCTAAATATACTACAGTATCCATTATGATGTTCTTATTGTAAAATTCCATCAAGTGAGCGGCATGAAAAGCATGCCAAAAGAGATCTGTAGCTCCACCCACTAACTGTGAATGATGATCAAGTCAATCTCCCTACTCTCTAGACTACTTAAAGTTGTATACATTGCATGCATGTTTTACTAATACACCTGTATACAACCAAATAACTTCAAATTAATGGTTGCACATTTCTCTAATATCTTTTATTAAATTGTGCCATTTGCAATTCCTAAAGGGGTTGTTTCATCTTCTTATTGAAAATTTACATAGTTGTGTACCTTTGTCTTTTTACCAATTGTTTTTTTTTTTACAAACTTATTTGCTTCATATCAATATTGTGTTTCTCTGCATTAAAAAATGGGTTTCAAATTTAATAATAAAAACTTAAACAACTGTTGACCCAAAGTTTGGTTTTAACAACGAAGCCTTTTTTGTTGTTGCTGTTGAGTTTTTATGAATTATAAGGTAACACTTTACAATAAGGTTCCATTTGTTAAGGATGGTTAATGTAATTACTATACAATCTATTAACAACACATTTATTACACTATTTATTCATTTTCATTAACAACAGATAATGAAAATAAAGTCATCAATTGTTAGTTCTTGTCAACTGACAGTGCAATAACTAACGATAGGAAGCACAACTTTGGATTTTAATAAAGCAGTAAATGCTGTACTACTATTAGAAAATGCTGTACATGTATTGTTCATTATTAGTTTATGTTAGGAAATAAATGAACAGAACCTTACTGTAAGGTGTGATTGGAAAAATTAATAAGAAAAATACATCTGAAACCTGCTGAAAAAGTGATACGCTCTACAGGTCAAACACCTTATATTCCATCTGTTAATGACTTTAAATCAAAATGCTTGTTTACAATAAAGTAGACATACTATAAATACAACAGTTTTATGCTTTGCTATGCTTTGCTATGCTATGCTTTGTTTTAATAATATTCAGCTAGAATGTATTCCACTGACATGGATGTACTTGTGTGCGTTGTGGGCAGTTGTGTTGACTGTTAATGGGCCAGTAGGTCAGTGAGATGTTACAGGAGAGACACACCTGAGTCAGGCAATGAAGCTGGCATATGTGAAGCTGCAATAAGTGGGTGAAAGACTCTGACAGATGCAACACCTGAGACCAAACCTCAAGCGCCAGACACTGGCCATGTGCCACCTGCACCTTCTGTCTGCCTCTGGATGATTCGAATAATCAGGCCCATGTAGGACAACACAGGGTTTGGCTGTGTTTTGGTATCTCTCAGTGACATGCGAAGCCCTTTTTTAATGACGTAGATGGCAGTATATCTCTGATGGATTAGAAAGAGAATTTTTGGTTTTGTCTATTAGTTTCATTACAACAGAGGCATTTGGTCAGGGATTGTTTAGTCTGTGTGTTTACGGGTGTATCTGATTAAGAGTCTTGTGTTAAGATTAGGATGTAGAAAGCTCTGAAAGCTGAAGCTTTTACATTCTTATCTAGTAAAAATACAAAGAATGTTCTTCTGAGAGTCACATTTTTTTTGTTTAATTTCTTGATTCAGTTGGAAAAAGTCTCTGATAAGGATTCCTTCATTTACTAACCATTTATTTAACCTCAAGTGGTACCAAACTCATGTTTTCTTGAGTTTCTTTTTTGTTGTTGTTGAGCACAAATTAAGACATTTTTAAGAGTTGAAACTGGTGGCCACTGGCTTGAATGATGTAAATAAAAATAAATGATGTAAGTTTCCATGTTTTTAACTTCATAAAATATTTTTTAGGTTATTTTAACCTTTTGCGTTCAACAGAACTATCTTTTTAAATTAACTGTTCAAATTAAAATGAAAATTCATTATTATGTTTTATTCTTCTGCAGAAAACAAAAGTTATTAATATTATAAATTGTAGACAAAACAGTTGAAAACTCAACTGAAAGAGGTCCAAAACAACAGTGATTTTTGCAATCATTCTGTATCATCACATTTATAGGAACTGGATATTGTTTTAATTGTGGTTTATTTTTTTATAAAGCACATCATGTCTCCTCAAATGTCTGTTTTAATAAGGGATATTTTAACTCAGATTAACCGTTGCAGTAGTGTATCGGTTTAATATTTGTATATCAGTAGCAACTGAAAGCTGGGTTTTTTAGGGTCATGTTGCATAGCATGTTGTGTAACATATCAGTCAGTGATGCCTGATGAATGTGAATCTGTTAATTGTCATGGCTGAGAGCTGGACTGAGTGCCTGGATATTGCTTTTCTATAAAAGCTGTCTGATAATTCACCAATTCTGTTTTTTGAAGTAATTAAGCCTTTTAATCTACCTAACAACATATATATATATAT
>CAIGQW010000317.1:4366963-4377371 GCA_903798125.1 Danio choprae | reverse complement strand
CTCATTATTGGGTGAACTATTCCTTTAAGACTTGCAAACATATTTTTTTGATGATTACAAGTTTTCTAAAATGTCATATTTAAATACGCAAATGAGGTATCATTTAATTAAATGTGCTCATTTACATACATTTCTAGCTCAAAAATCTGAACAATGGATGAACAGACTCAAAGCAGGCTAA
Organism: Danio choprae; assembly: GCA_903798125.1. Classification (NCBI taxonomy): domain Eukaryota; kingdom Metazoa; phylum Chordata; class Actinopteri; order Cypriniformes; family Danionidae; genus Danio; species Danio choprae. The sequence continues at coordinate 4,377,190 of CAIGQW010000317.1, read as the reverse complement.
TTCTAAGCAGGCAAATTATATATAATTTGGTGTATAAAAGTGTTGCTTAAGTAAAGATTTATAGCTTGGTGCAAGAGAAAACACTCTTTTTGAGGAAACCTCTTTAAATATGTATTTTAATTGAAATATACATACAAAAAATATTAAAGGGCAACAAAACAAACACCTAAAAGGAACAAAAAAGGGGACGTGTTTTGGAAAAAGGCTCATCTTAAAACTTCCCTAGAGTTAAACACTTTTACTATTGTTTTTATCCATTCATCCGATCTCTGTGTCTGGCAAGAGCACTTTTAGCATAAATCATTCAACTGGATTAGACCATTAGCAAAAATAAGTTTTGATAATTTTTCTATTTTGATCATTTTCATTATAGCCACATCAGCAACTTTTCATTTTCCGTGGGTCTACGTGCACAATGTAACCACAATGTTTTTTTGAGCGAGATGCTAATGGTCTAATCTGATTGAATGATTTATGCTAAGCTAAATTAAAGAACCTATGCCAGACTCAACTAAATGGATTAAAAACTGGTCAAATTTAACTGTTAACTCTAAGCGACTTGTAAAATTTACCAAAAAAAAAAGTGGAGTGTTCCTTTAAGTTGATTTGGGATGTTATTAAATGCCAAAAATCTCAAAATGGACATGTACATGAAATAACGGTGTTGCTGCAGCCTCTTATCTCGTCTAGAAAGCCAGTTAGTATTTGTTAATTGTGTACAGCCTGGTTAGAAGGCAATGCACAGGAGAAACACTGGCAGAGTAAATGATGCAGCCCCGCACAAACACTCATTAGCATACGTGAACAAACACAGTCTAATCAGGACTAATTACAGCAGCTTTAATTGAATTTGCTCATCTGGCTCTGGCTGCTTCAGGCATCTCTTCACATGCTCTTCAGATCAAAGAGGAGACGAGCAACTCAGTCTTTGACAGGGTCTGCTTTGAGCCTGTCCTCCAGCTCTTGCCCTAGCACATCTGATTCAAGAGGAATATACTGTATTTATCATCTGATTAGCCAACAATAGCTGAAGTTAGGTGTCAAGAGCAGTTTCCTTCTAGCACAACAGATACAGAGATTTGTTTTACGTCTGAAAAGATGCATGACACACCTAATTGGTTTTAAATGGATGCATAATTTCAATACAGTTTAACAATGGGATTTCTGTAACACTTTAGTTTAGGTTAGAATTCACGGTATTAACAAACCATTAACTAATACTGCTAGCTTAATAAACTACTAATTAGCTGTTATTAATAATTCATATAGGTTCGTATAGGTATAAGTTGGGTGTAGGTTTTGGGTAGGATTAGAGATGCAGAATAAGATCATACTTTATAACTCCAAAGAAAAGTTAATATCTTAATAACAGGCAGGTAATAAGTCAGTAGCAAGAATTGTGACCTAATCTAAAGTTTCTTTTAAATACACTTGTTTATAATATAATAATACATTTATTTTTAAAAAGTAATAATTGATTATTGATAATAAATGATAATAAAATTGATAATAAATGATTATTTGCAGCTAAATGTAACAGCATTTATATTTATATAACATATTATTTCTAGGGATGCACTGAAATTAACATTTTGGGCCAAAACTGAAACCGAAAAATTCTGGATGCACTTGGCCCAAAACTGAAACCGAAACAGCTTTGTAATAATTGTTTAATATTTTATTAAATGACATAAATGTAAATCTGTAGGACTTTTACTTAATTTATACTGATTAAAAAACAAAAATAACCATATTTTATCAACTGAGAGCCGAATATTGAGTTATTTTGAACTTTGACAGCAGCACACACGCAAGCTGAGACTGGAAGGAGAGTGAAACCAGCACGCTGAACTCTAATGGGCAGTGTGACACAGCATACCTTATTTTGTGGCTCATAATTTCAGCCGACAATTGAAAATGGCATTTTCGTCTGATAATTTCGGTGCATTCCTATTTCTTTTACACCCGTATGGCAAAATGTGATGTTTGAAATTATGTTAATGCAATTTACAAAAGTAGAATTCAGTATAATAGTCTGGACTTGGATCTTAAAATACAACCATAAAAAATACAAAGCAAAAAAATATTTTTTTTGATGCTAAAAAGGCTCAGTTTTATTGCTTTTCTAATGTACTAAAATAAACAGGCAACAGATCCACATGTAAGTCAGTGAAAGGCCAAAAAAAAAAAATAATAATAATATTAATATGCATACATTTATATTATTTTATAAACTTACAATTATTGTGATTTTCTTGACAGATCAAACTCATTGTTTAATAAATGTGTCCGTCTTATAGTCTGCAACATAAACTAAAATTTGTTTTGTCATTCAGTGTTATGAAAATTCTGTTACACCACAATGTCATCCATTACACTGAATTACAGCATCACAGTGAATAGGTAATGATATTGCCATCTTATTTATATTTCAGATGACTGATAATTGTTAAGCTAACGTATTCAGCCACCTTGACATACTGTAAGACACTTAATCAGCATTAATGTGAAATGATGGCCTCAGTATTGAGACCTGTGTTGTCTAGCAAAGGGAACAGATAGTGATATGCGGATTGCCCGCCTCTTCATTGTTTTGTCTTGTCACATCTCTCTTTTCATTCTGCCATGAAGCCATATATTCTCCATCTAAACTAGCGAGCTGAGTCACTGTCTACATATACAGCAGTAATACGTGACCCATGAGAGGCTTACACAACACAACACCCAGCATCTGAGCCAAGGATCGATACTCTAATAGGCACAAACACATGAATATTGGGTAAAATGTGCCTTTAATGGACTTGCTTTATTTTCCGTCCACACAGAGCCATAGAATGAGTGTTTATGTGCTCATCCTTCAATGCTGTTGCTGTAGTTACGGATTTGATATGAGGTTTGCACTGTGTGGGGGACAAGACCTCCTCGGCAACTCATTCTGTCAATAAAGGAATCTCCGATATTCGCCCACACACATGCACACCTATTAGCAGAACAGCCATACATTTTGCCATTTACGATATTTGCAATCCCCCCATAACACTTTGTATTCCATATTGAGTTATGGCTCAAAAGTATGTTATTTGATGTTAAGTTTGCATTATTGATGTTTGTTGTGTGTTTGCTCCTGCAGGTTCACCGTATTATGACAATGTCAGGCCTCTCTGCTACAGCGATGCGGACGCCGTGCTGCTCTGCTTCGATATAAGTCGCCCTGACACTGTCGAAAGCTCTCTAAAAAAGGTGAAGTTCATTTTATGACTTCTGAATATTCACCTAAAGAGACTAAAAATAAAAAAATACGCTGTTATTTTACTCAAAATGTGGGTGATTTTTTTTTCTGTAGAGCATTAAAGAATGAAAGAATTTTAGTTGAAATTGTAGTGGTGGTTTGGTGTTTTTTTAAAATGCAAGTCGATAGCTAAAAGTTTTAGCTAAAAATCATCTTCTATGAATGTTTTGTCATTAAAACACATCTTAGTCTGATAATTTTTTATTAAACATGGACGGAATCCATTTAACATTCCATTATTATTGACAAGTTATATTTTGTATGCACAGATATAATTTTGTTTTGACAATATTTGAAGTGCCCCTAATATGGATTTTTGAAAATGGCCTTTCATGCAGTGTGTACCACAACTGTAAGTGAATGAAAACATCCTGCAAAGTTTTGAATCTGAAAGTGCGTTGACTTCGAGTTATTTAAATGAGATGTTTTTAAAATGAATCCCAAGCCACTTCATGTTGACATCAACATGAAACATTAGCAGATTGGCCACCCACTTGTTGCACATGCAAACCAAAGAAATCTTGTTTCATTGAGCGACTCGTTTGAAAGTCATTGAACAAGTAATGTAAAAATGAATGCATATTATAAAACAGTGAATGTGTTTTTTGATCTTGCATGCATGTAACCCTGATGTCAGGGACTCTCATGACCGACATATGAGCCTTTCATAATTCATAATAGGGGTGCTTTAAATATTTTATCTAGAAAAACAAATGCACCAGACATTGTACAGCAGTTAATTACTATTCTACGTAGTTATATGTGTCTTTCTCAATATGGGTATAGATTTAAATCAATCAATATCTGCTAATGACACACTGGTGCGTATTTTAGGTGACTTTTATAGTACATAGACAAAAACGGCATTTCTGAAAGTACACAGTTTTCAATTTTGAGTAAACTACATGACATCGTGTTGCTTCAAGTAGAAACAAGAAGGAAATGGTTTGGCACTATATTAACAGCTCTCTCATTGCAGTGGAAAGCAGAAATCATGGATTTCTGTCCCAGCACTCGAATAATCCTAGTGGGCTGCAAGACGGACCTACGTACAGATGTTTGCACACTGATGGAGCTGTCCAATCAGAGACTGACACCCATCTCCCATGAGCAGGTAAGTCACTCGCACCCTCCCCCTTTTGCAAACTAGACTCCTTGTCTCTTTTTTTTCCAATCTCTAACTGCAGTTCACACTGCTATTTCCTTACAGGGCACCCTGTTGGCGAAGCAGGTAGGAGCAGAAGTGTACCTGGAGTGCTCTGCGTTCACATCAGAGAAAAGCATCCACAGCGTGTTTCGCTCAGCATCGCTCACGTGCCTCAACAAACTGCAGCCGCCCATAAAGCAAAGCCCCACTCGCCGGCTCTCCAAACGCCTCCTCCATCTGCCCAGCAAGGCTGAGCTTCTGACCTCCTCCTTCAGCAAGGAGAGAACCAAGAGCTGTGCCATCATGTGAGCCCCACACGCGCCACTCTAACTCTATAAAAATGCATTTTCGCTCTTCGAGAGGGTTGGCTGGGGCGGGGTCGAGAGGTGGGGAGGTCATGACCTTTCATGACCCCTCCCTCTCTCTACACTTAAGTTGTTCTTCTTCCATTCTGAAACACCCCACCTGCAAATACACTCATCCCTACGACAGAGAGCCGCTGCCATTGTTCAAGGTTACACATCCTATCGCTAACGTATTGATTGGTTTCCCTTTACCAGCATATGGCTTCATATGAACTGTAAATCAATCAAACAAAAGGGAGGAAAGGCAGTGTGTATTTGACACTGTTGGATATTTTTGTGCGTAGTTATATTTGTTAGTGTGAATAAGTGGGAATGTGGGTTGAGTTATGAACGTAATTTAATATTTAATAACGGAAGAGGTTGTGCTTCTGTTTCACAGTATGCACTTTAGGGAATGTGGATGTGATTGCGGGTTAGAAAGCGAGATGATGAATGAATTCAGGCTGGCAATAGTTGCAAAGCAAAATTCTGTGTTGAAAGAGCGAGTTCTTGCTGAAGTCTCTGGCACTAAACTGGGATGAAGCGATTTGTTAGACGTCATGCAGGCATGAGGGGAGGAGCCAAAACAAGATTTGATGTCCTCCTGAAAATGGCAGACAGTGTTATAAATCTGCTAGATGAAGCATCCAATCACATTTGTACAATCCAGATGTATTGGACATGCTGACACACTCTTTCATTCTCTCTCTCTCTCTCTCTTTCTCTCTCTCTCTCTCTCTCTCTCTCTCATCTTTACTGTAGTCCTTTATGCCCCTAGAGAATGGCTGATAAATCTCAGCTGATGAGGAGAAGCCCAGCAGTGGCCAGGCCATTTCTCAGTATAGGAGGGAGTTATTGCCACAAAAAAAAACCTTCCAGATGTTCCAGGCTTTTTTTTTTTTTTAGAAAGCAAGATCTTTCGCTGAAGTAATTTTAGAGATGGGTTTGGAAGGTCATGAGGGATTACTAAGGGCCACTGCTGTCCACCAAAACTGATCAGCATTGCGTAAGTGAGAAAACAATTAGCAAATCTTTTCTGCAGTGATCTTAAATTCTGACCTCAATGTCTAATTCTCAATAACAGTAAAGAGCTGATTTTGCATCATTCGGATAAGCTATTGATTAGTCTATGTGCTGGGTATTAGACTGCATTAGAATATTAGTGATTCTGATGTATTTGTTTGGATCACTGGCACAGAGCACTCTCCTCTCATCATAAACCTCACTCTGGTAATCTCTGTCTGAAATCCCACTACCATTGGTTGTGTAATGCTTACCCGTAAAACAACTAAATCCTGACTTTAGGCTTATAAATGGCCAGGTAGAAATGAACTGAAAAGACTCGGAATCTGACCTCAGAATAGCTTCAGCTAAAAAAAAAAAACTGTTCAAAATTCTGTAAATCACATGCTTATGTCTCCTTTGATTAAATATATGGCTGCAATATCATCACAATTCTTGGACTGGCTTATCATGAGAGGAAAAAGAGTTTAATTTAAGCTGCAAAAGAAAAAAATGTAACATTTTGTGAAAATACTGTATATATAAACTAGTCTTGCCCTTAAGGGATACCTCACCCAAAGATGAAAAATTCCTCCCCATTCACTCACACTTATGATATTCTAACCTTTTATCTATTTCTTTCTTCTGTTGAGCACTAAACAAGATATTTAAACAAATGTTGAAAAGCGGCACCAATTGACATTCATCCAAAATCTATGGAAGTCAATGGCTGCTGCTTTCCAACATTCTTCAGAATATTTTGTTTGTGTTCAAATCAAACAGGTTTGGAATAAGTGAAGGGAGAGTAAATGATGACAGAAGTTTCATGGGTGAGCTATCCCTTTAACTGCACCTCTGAAAATTACTATATAATTTACTTTATAAATTCTTACTCTGGCTCATCTGAACCAACTTCGGAGTTTTGACCTGCATCACTTCATGCTACATGCACTAATCACCAATTCAACGCCATTGCTTAGCAACAGACCAGTCAGTTAAGCTGGGCTACATGTCCGAATACCACTCAAGAGAAGCTAAGAGAGAAAAAGAGTGTAAACAAATTGAAAATAAGGACAATTTCTCACTGTAGCATAACCAATGGCTTTTCAAGGCTATAGTTTTAGTTCAACATACGAGACATCTTCGACCATCATCTTGATATGAATTTGTTACTGTTGTCTGGTTTAGTAGCACTCTTATATGTTATATGTCCGATGTGGTGGACCTCCACGATCTTCCTTTTGTTACTCAAGTCTGGACGTACATATGTTGTGCATAATCAGTTTTGTACAGCCCTTTAAATGCTGTCTGTGAAGCTAACAATCTCAAAACAGACTGTATGATTGTGTGTAATGTAATGTGTTATTAACTTATTAATGGTTGATTATTGCTGGTTCTGTTTTATTATTTAGTTTCAGACAATCTATTTTATATTGACTATTGTTTGTGGATAATTTCTTTCCTTTGTCTCTGATGTCATGTGTCACTCTTAAATGAATTAAAACCTAAATTTGGTCAGTAAATTGTGTGTAATTTCTCTTATTTTTAGTACTAAATATTTAGCATTTTCCTGACAGTCTAAAATGTGAGAATCTATACAATATATGTAACACGTAAATGAAATTGTTTCCTAACAATCTATACAAAAAAAATGGAAAATCATAAAAAAATCATCTGTCAGATAGGCTGACTTAAAAATCTGTAGAGACTTTATGAGAGATTTCACAGCAAACTCACGGCAGACTCTCGAATTACCATTTATTCACACAGCATTCGAAACTAGGCCAACAGGTCTAAGAAAAACCAGGAGCATGTCATGTGATTCTGCAGGAATAGTACACTATGAAACAGCGTAACACTGAATAATGAAGAGGCAGAAACATGAAGATTTCACCAAACAGAGCATTCAATGAGTGGGTTATGGATTTCCTTTAGGATGCACAAACATATAGGCAGATTACAAAATTTGCATTTCACTTTCAAATGGCCAAATCCTTGCATTAATACCATACACTCTACATTAGTTCATGAAGCTACATATTCTCCATGTTACACCACAACTGGGGTATAAGAATATTCTGGAAAAGGGGAGGGAAAAAATACATGTCAAGAAGCAACTATGCATATATGAAGGTAAAAAAATATTGTTTTGCATATAAACTTACCAAAATCACGAAATGTTTGCCTACAGCATTTGTGTAAGGGCAGAGTATTAATGTCGTCGGACAGCTCAAATTATGGCATAATTCAAGTAATTCTGGGCTAACTGTAGTTATATGACCAAAAAATGAACCTAAAGTGCCAAGTTTTACACAGCTGGAGCCACTCAATTATTCAAGTCAACCAACCTATTAATTAATCTCAATAACACATAATACCCTGATCACAAATAACCCTCCATCCAAATTGTTTAAGGTCTGATGGGTACATGATCTCTGGACAATACAAAAACTGCCAAGCCTGGAGTAAATTATGCAAAGAATCTCATCCTATCTGTACTCTAGATAAAGAATAGCCTTTAGACTCTGTACTGCATAGGTTTAATAAAAGAATTAACACCTGTCCAAATATTCAGAGATTTAGATTTTATAAACATGGACTCATCTTCCCAACAAACCCAGAGATATGCTTATGGAGCTTCACCAGTCATGCACAACAAAATGTAATAAAATAAAAATGACCACACACAAAATAGATAAAAAAAAAAAAAACAGAAATGTTGCTATACAAAAATTGTCATCAAGAAGTAAATCAAATGGTAATTTGAAATTGTTATTCCAATTTATTGTGTACAGTGTGCTTTTAACGGCACACAACTACAAAAATGTGACGCAATTTATAGAGTTTTGCAAAACTTCTTTGTTTACATGGAAAATACACCAATAGACCAAAGATTTTATAATGTATTGAAATATCGCTATGAGTGAAAGTCGCTGGTTTGAGTCCCAGCTGAGCCAGGTGGTATGTCTGTGTATAGTTTGCATGTTCTCCCCATGTTGGCATGGGTTTCCTCCGGTTTCCCAAACAGTTCAATGACATGCGGTAGTGAATTTGATAAACTAAATTGGCCGTGTGTGAATTGGATAGTATGTGAGTTTTTCCCAGCACTGAGGGTTCAAGAGTTAGTGTACTCTCAGAACTGTGTTGCAGCTGGAAAGTCATCTACTGTGTAAAACAATTGTCAGAGTAATTAGCGGATCAATCTGCTGTGGCGATGCCTAATAAAGCAGGGACTAAGCCAAAGTAAAGTGAGTGAGTAATGCAATATACAAGTGAGTGGGTATTATTGTTTTTAATTATACTATTTTATTATTACCATGTTGTCACATTGCTAACAGATAACTTTATATTCTATTCGATAATCTTTTACTTTATATCCAGTCCTGTTGTGTTTTGTATTGCATCAGGTCATGCAAAATCCAATCTGAATATTGAAAACAGTCATACTACTTTCATTTTTTCAGGACTCTTTAATGCATTGATAGTATATATATAAAAAAAAAAGATATGTATTATGCATTGAACCAAGACAACCTTCCCAAACCCCAGTTTAAGGCAGTACCATTTCATAAACGAGATCCGCAATATAACCTGGATAAGCATGATATCAAAGAAGAAAACTATGAAGGAAAAACAGAGGATCATAGAGGGAATGCTTAAGAAAAGAGCTGCTTGAAGTCCTCAGCTTCCACCCAAACATCCCCAGTCTCTCTCTCTCTCTCTCTCTTCTCCAGAGCTCTGTGGAGTAAAGTAAGGGAATGACAGAATGCCGGCTCATTACCAGTGACTCACATCCATCAGAAAGAGACCCAGCGAGAGAAGCTGGGGAGAAATCAGTGAGGGAGTGAAATGAAATGATGGGGGGAGACCTATTCTCTCCAATTACTGACAAGCTAGAGTCTGCCATAGAGACATGCACACAAACATCAAACCAGCCACCGTGACTCTAGCACTAACAATGCCACAGATCGTCAGGAACCACTGCAGAACCGCTGGGATCTTAATGACAAGAGAAAGCACGTATGCGTTCGGCTTGTGCGTTTCTTTCGCACCTTTTCTGCTTTCTTGTGTTTGTCGTAGTCTTCTAATAGTCTTATTATCAGAGGAGCATTGTTTTAAGGTTCAAACAGTGGTTTCAGTGCTGTTAATATACAACCCTTGTGGAATCAGTCAGAGTGATTGTTGTCTGTTTACTGGAGTAGAGAGCATGTCGGACACACACACACACACACACACACACACACACACACACACACACACACACACACACACACACACACACAACTGCAGGCTTCATGGCCTCAGGAGAAATGAATATACATAATCAGCACATTCAATTTATTCAGATATTAGCATAAACAATGTGAAACCTCTCAACTTGCATCACAACAAATGTTATTTTACCAGCTCATGTTTTTTGGAGATGCATGAACAATTTATGGCAT
>CAIGQW010000317.1:4355077-4366953 GCA_903798125.1 Danio choprae | reverse complement strand
ATATGTTTATTTTTATTCAAATTGGATGATGTTAGATATGCACTGTTAGATATGCACTATTGGATGATGTTAGATATGATGTTAGATGATGTTTTGAAATCCTTAATGTCAATATCTAATTATCCAATCACACTGCAGCAGCTCAAGGCTTTATGAGATGTTGACAAGGTCAAAATGATCCAATAAAGTTTAAACTGAGCATCAGAATGGAGAATGAAGGTGATTTAAGTGACTCCAACAGCAATGGTTGTTGGTGTCAGATGGACTGAGTATTCCAGAAACTGCTGATTTACTGGGATTTTCATGCACAGCTGTATTAGTGTTTACAAAGAGTTGCCTGAAAAAAAACATAGCCAGTGAGCAATAGTTCTATGTATGTTAAAATACCTTGCTGATGCCAGTGGTCAGAATAGACTCAATATAACTCAAATAACCACTCATTAGAATTGAGGTCTGCAAAAGAACATCTCTGAACACACAACACATCAAACATTGAAGTAGATGAGCAACAGCAGCAGAAGAAGAACACACCGTTGACACTCCTGTCAGATAGGAACAGCAAACTGAGAAGCTCAACAAAACCGGACAAAAGAAGACAGCAAAAAAAATTCCTTGGTCTGATGAGTCTTAATTTCTGCAGCAACATTTTGAACTAAACCATGAGTCCATCCTGCTTTGTATAAATGGTCCAGGTTGTTGTTGGTGTAATCTTGCGGGGATTTTTTTTGGCATACTTGGATATCCTACATGAGTGTTGTTGCCAACAATGTCTAACCCATTATGACCATAGTACGGCTATCTTGTGATGGCTATTTCCAGCAGGATAATGTGGGGTCACAAAGCTCAGATCATCTCAAATCATCAAACTGATGTCTTGAACAGGACAATGAGTTTCAATCAAATGGCTTCCCAATTCAGTAGAGCACCTTTGGAATGTACTTAAACAGGAGATTTGCATCATGGATGTGCAACAACTGTTATGATGTCAATATGGACCAAAATCTCTAAAGAATGTTTTCAGCTCCTTGTTAAATCTATGCTATTAAGATTTAAAGTCGGCGTGAACTGGAAGTTGCTCTAAACTTGGAAGCAAATGATCAGACTTTGACATTTTTTTCAGTGGATCAACTTGCACAGATTAATTGTTCACTTTAAGACTAACAATATGCTCTAGCAAAGTAAATATTGCACATTTTGGTTTCACACAGACTTTAATTCAGTTCTGAAGACAACATTACGTCCAACCCAATAAAGCAAAAAAGTGCAGATTTCCAATTTTACTTTTAGTTCACTATTATAATAATTATTAGAATTATAATCATTAAATAATAACTCAATGGGTGGATAAATATTAAAGCAGGAACCCCAGCTGAATCTATATGGTTAGTTTCATTGGAAGAATATTTTAAGTTTTTTAAACACAATAACATTAAATGGGGTTCAAATCTCCAATGGTTTTAATTGTAACAAAACTCCAACAACAAAAGAAGATCACATTGATCTGCATCAACAAAAGCAAATTACACTGTGACTTTAATACTGCAAGATCTGCACACCTGATTTCTGCTGCGTTGGCAACAGAACAGAATAACAGCGCACACATGTGCCCTCATACAGGCATCCCTGTCACACTGCCATGGGCTTTTTTCTTGCCAAGGGGGTCCCCAAGGCTGCCCTAAAACCCATGAGGTGCACCAACCCCCACCATCACTCACTCTCACACATGTGTACAGTGTGTCACAGTGAACCCCTGAGGTTTGCATATAATGGATGAGCTTATTTGGCTGTTTAATTAGCCAACCGTGTTTTTATGGCATCTGGGTCTCTGGGCCAGCGAGAAGAAAAAAGGTCTGTGTTGTGTTTGGACAGGTCAGGATGGCCATGCTGGCATGTTTTTATCTATTTTTTTTGCAGTTTACAGCTGAAAAATATGTTGAAGTAAATATTTTCAGGTGTTTAAAAAAAAGAAAAACTGACCTATTTTAATGATTTTAATGATAATGAACTGTCCAGATGTCCCATGCACAGGCTCAGGTGCCTGACTTCAGATTGACCTGTGCCTCTCTAAATAAACCGATTCTATATAATATAGCCTGCTAAAGCTGTTTAGGGATAAAACGTTGCATGCACTACACACCTTAAACTGGATGTGGTACTAAAAAGACAGAACTGTGTTTCTTAATGACAGATTTAACATATGGAGTCCAGTTATGCATGAAACTGTAAATAACTAATTAGGTCAGGGTGCATTACACATGCAGTTGTGCTCACAATCAAAGCAGAGTAGGAAAACTTCCTGAAATGCCTGAATATGCTGCAATATCATGTGAATATATTAAAAAAAAAAATTTTAAAGCATGTCTTTATTTGTGCTTCTATGATACAATCTTTTCCTGTAATAACAGGAAACAAACAATGATATTAAAACAATGAAGCCTGATTGCAGTTCCATGTGTATAATATGTTATCAATCAAGCGTAACGGCAACCCACAACATGCCAGACAATGAACCGATGATTAAAGATATATTTGAAGAAAACTGCTTCCATAAGATTAGCATTATCAGCGGGAGCAATAAAAACTTCAAGTGAGAGTTTTTGAAAAATTTAAAGCAGCTCCAGACTGCTACAAACTAAAGCAGGGGTCTACAACAGGGGGTCTGAGATGGTACCACAGGGGGTTTGCCAATTACTGTTTGCAAAAGCTGACTTTAGCCAGGCAGAACGATAGACTGACAGATAAAAAGATCGATGGACAGATTACACATTTTATCATTTAATGTAATAAATAATCAGTATGTGTTTTTCTTCACAGTTTAACCATTGAATATTTAAAAGAACTTTTCAGCAGACTCTCTTTTAGATTTCAATATAGATTGTTTCAGACCAACCTGCAGACAAAAATTATTTTCTTCAGTTCTTATAAATGGAAGATGCCCAAATTCCACATTCAACCCTTAAAGGGATAGTTCATCCAAAAATGAAAATTGACTCACCCTCAGGTGGTCCCAAATCTTTGTGAGTTTCCATTTTCTGTTTAACACAAAAGATGTTTTGAAAAAAAAAAACCAAAAAACCCCAAAATGCTAGAAACATATATCCATTGACTTCTATATCAGGAAAAAACAAATACTATAGAAGTCAATGTTTGCAGGTTTCCAACATTTTTCCAAAAAACCTTTTGTGTTCAACAAAAAAGAGAAAGTCAAACAAGTTTGGTGAAGGTTAAGGTTGAGTAAATGATGACGGATTTTTCAGTTCTGGGTGCACAAACCATTTAATTTACAGCACAGTGGGTAGCACGATCGCCTCACAGCAAGAAGGTTGCTGGTTCGAGCCTCAGCTGGGTCAGTTGGCATTTCTTTGTGGAGTTTGCACGTTCTTCCTGTGTTTGTGTGGGTTTCCCCCACAGTACAAAGACATGCGCTATAGGTGAATTGGGTAAGCTAAATTGTCCCTAGTGTATGTGTGTCTCCCAGTGATGGGTTGCAGCTGGAAGGGCATCTGCTGCGTAAAACATATGCTGGATAAGTTGGCGGTTCATTCCGCTGTGGCGACCCCTGATTAATAAAGGGACTAAGCCGAAAAGAAAATGAATGAATGAATGAATGAATAATGAATGCATGTAAATATAATATGATTATTGTAACAGCTTTGCAATCTTGGCAGTGTTATAAAGTAAATGCATTAATATGCTACTATACACATTTTGAAAATTAATGGATAAAATGTATTATTACTAGACCATTTACGACACTCATATCCAGAAAGATCACAAGGTATTGTGCCGCGCTCCGTACGAGTCTCAAGGTCACACAAAGCCGCAATTGAAATTACCCACAACCTTGAGTGTCCTTGAGAGTAGAAATGAGTATTCTCTTTGACTTTACAGTGTCAGACAACACATTTACCGCAGAAAGAATGTAGCCATAGCAACAGCAGCGAAGACTTGGTGAAGGAGTATCTGAGTGTAGGTGCCAGTGCTTGCACTGATTTACTTTTCAACGGCCTGAAATTTCATATCAAATGAAATATTTAACAGATTCTGCTCTTTTGAGCACACATACATTCTCTGTCTGAAGATGAAAGCAGCGAACAGGCCCTTATCAGGCCAACTAAAGTGGTAAATTTTAATTAACACCTGTGCCCTGCATTTATCAGCAATCGAAACCGTATCCACGCAACCTTTTGCATGCGATGACCCCATTTGTAATTTATTTGTAATTCATCATGAAGGAACACAACTGAGTGTGTATTAAGGCAAGACATTGCAGGTGAATGGTAAAATAATTAACTAAAAGTTCCCACCAGTTGACTGATTACATTAAAAAATGTTTAGAATTACAGTTTTTCCCTGAAATTTAGTTTAGATGCGCAGAGGTATTATTTAACTATGTGCTAATAAGTTTGCCTTATAAAAGTGCTGCTAAAGTGAAAAATTATGTCTGAATGCAAAAGAAAAAGCTCATTGTGAAAAAGCAGCCTTTAAAAATATGTACTGTAATAGAAATAGTATTTTTTTTTTATAAAATGTGACAAAAGAACCACTTAAAGCACTTATAGTTCACCCCAAAACATTCACTACCCTCAAACCTTTATGGCTTTCTGTCTTTTGTTAAACAAAAAATAAGATATTTTGAAGGAAGCTGAAAACCTGTAACCATTGACATCCATAGTAGGAAAAACAAATACTATGGAAGTCAGTGGTTACCGATTTCCAGCATTCTTCAAAATACTTCCTAAAGATGTAAATGATGAAAGAATTTTCAGTTTTAAGTGAACTGTCTCTTTAAAAGCGCATTTTACACGTTTTCTTTACATTAGACAGAAAAAAAACAATTAATGAAAAGCCAAAAAGTCTAAAATCTCAACATTTACAGGTGCAGGATAAATCAGTGTTCATAATTTCTTGAGTTGCTGGGTGATATAGCATTAGTAATTGATGTTACCTGTAACTCACAACTCAAAATGGCAGACATCCGCCTTAGATCATAAGCGTGTCAGAGCCCGTCTCTCAGCTCAAAGCCTCCATCAACAGTCTGCACCTGTTTTGAAGGAAGTTCTCTTTCTTCCTTAGAAGGAAATGCTCATAAAGGGAAGCCCGGCTTTGAGATTTTCCACTGAGGGAAAAGTCACTTCCACCCACACACATGGAGAACACCACTGCAGCAGGAGGAGGAGGAGGTGGAGGATGTGAACTGAACAATAGAGACTGTTGTGTCGCTGGAGTTCCTCAGCTGAAGGTCTGACATGCTTCACCCTGTCGCCCAGATAACCCGCTCTCCCCCTCTCCTGCTACTCTACCAGCCCCTCATCCTGCCCCGCAACAACAGCCATTGTTACTAGACAAACAGTAGAGTCTATTTCTGTCATGGCTGATCAAGTAAACAAGGTGGTGCTGAACTCACACCGCCAACCTCACTTGATCTCATCACAGAGAGTATGTGCCAAACAGACACCAAAAAGAGCTTTGAAAGTTATATATGGGAGGATGAGACTAGGAAGACTAGGTTGTGATTCACAGCGTTTTTACTCTTTATGAACATTTTTGAATTGCATTATGGGATCTTGATGTGTGCTTTGACAGCTTTTTATGTTGATTTTTTTTTTATGTTGAAATTTTATTAGCATTAGCAATGGAAACTGTTGTTTAAGAAATCATATTCATATAATAAATCTGTAAAATAATAGGCTACCCGATTTTTTTTTGTACAGTAATTTTAATGACCAACCCAGACAATATATGACTTCAAACTACTAAAAATGGTAATAAAAGTTCAATCTTAAAATTTTCGACGATCAAAACTGGTTGAAGAAGAGATCAAGGGTCCATAATAACTTATGAAATTTATTCACTACAAATATACCGTCTGCAGTTCAATCACCGTCTGGTTCGGCTCGGCTGCCAAAACCGAAATCCAGACTACAGCGAATAGTCCGGACAGCTGAACGAATCACTGGCACTACCCTTCCTACACTTCAAGAACTGTACTCTTCCAGAGTGAGTAAAAGGGCTTACAAAATCACTCTGGACCCCTCACACCCAGCGCACTTCCTGTTTGAACTGTTACCGTCTGGTCGGCGCTACAGAGCACCAAGCACAAAAACAGCCAGACACAGGAAAAGTTGCTTTCCTCAGGCCATCTACCTCATGAACAGTTAAATATTCCCCTACTGTGCAGTAAACGTGCAATACTCTATAATACGCACTCGTACAGCACCTTATGACAATTTACAGCGCAATACTTTCTCTACGCAGTTGTACACAGCACCTTATAACTTGTATATTTATAACAAATCTGTACATACAATTCATCATCCAGAGCTTTTTGACTGATTGCATCTCTGTTTAATGTTCGTCGTCTTTTTCATATTTATTTTGTGTTGTCACTTGTCACTTGATGTACACTGGAAGCTTTTGTAGCCAAAACAAATTCCTTGTGTGTGTGTAAGCACACTTGGCAATAAAACCCATTCTGATTCTGAGTCTGAGTCTGATAAAGGTTCTATGAAATTAAAATAAAGCATTTTGGATGTTAGTTTTAGTCTGTTAGTTTTCAGGAAATCTATTAGCTTGTGTACTCCAAAACAGTGACAAAATTCGCATTAAGAAAATATAAAACTGATACAAATATCCAAAGCTTGCAGTTTGTCACTTCCACCTAAATCCTAAATGATTTTTTTTCATGCCAGCTCAAACTGCAGTTTCGCTTCAATCTTTAACAATTAAATGCTCTCTTGTATCTGACATGCCCCGCCCCTTCAAGACAAATTCGTAACTTTTTGATTTAGTGGCTAATTCGTATGAATTTATATGATCTCATTTGTACATTTTAGTATGATTTGCTCATCCTCCAATGAAGGTTGAATTTAGGGGTGGGGTTTGGTGCCACGCCTCCTTTTAAGAATCATACATTTTTGTACGACTGACTGAAAGTTTTACTGTTATTTCTATTATGACTGAATGTTTTTACATTTAGGGCAGGGCCATATGATGATATATTATGATGATAAATATAATCCACAGTTTGAGATCTAGTAATATAAATAATTTTATAATATACAAGAGCATAGTTAATGAATATATGTAATGTCTAGGACAGGCAACTGAGTTTTTCTTTTATGTTTAAAATATTCATTTATTTTATTTTAAGAGAATCTGCAGCTTAATACTTGCACCTTCAGAAGATCTGAAAGGGAAAAGGGGGTGTATGAAAAGTATTTTAGTGTTTGATTTTATGCTGAAAATGAAAAGATTGACTAATTTCTTTAAAAGTGAGCCTTTTTATTTCAACACATTACCAAATACAGAAAATACATGTTTCTTCTAACAATTATACAAAAATTATGGTGCGGTTTCATCATTTTGCCTGAAAACGTTAACTTTTTTCAAAAAAATGTATTTGCACTTTTCTGTGATTTATATTTGTTTACATTGTGAGCTCTCAAGTTCAGCTGATACACATAATGCAGTGTTGTGATGTAGACTCCCATTCGTAATTATTTGTTTCATGCCTCAAAGAATAAAGAGGATTTCGTGTGTGTGTGTGTGTGTGTGTGTGTGTGTGTGTGTGTGTGTGTGTGTGTGTGTGTGTGTGTGTGTGTGTGTGTGTGTGTATTTTTAAAAAATTTGTAAACAATTTTTACAGACTAAAATGAATTCTTGAACAAAGTATTATTACAAATAATAATCTCATTAGCGCATACTTTTGAACAATAACGTTCAGAGACTTTTTATTTTGTTTTGTAATGACTTAACTTTGTTAAATTTGCTTAAGATCTAGGTTATTTAAAGAGATAATTCATACAAAAATGAAACTCTACTCACCATTTACTCAATCTCAATTGAAAATTTAAAAATGTATTAGTTTTATGTGGCTTTTGTAAATCATAAAATATGTGCAACTTAAGTCAGTTGCAACCAGTTTCATTCAGAACATTCATTTTCCTTCGGCTTAGTCCCTTTATTCATTAGTGGTCACTACAGCGGAATGAACTGCCAACATATCTAGCATATGTTTTACGCAGCGGATGGCCTTCCAGCACTTTCCCAGTACTGGGAAACACCCATACACTCTAACATGCACACACATAGACTAAGGCCAATTTAGTTTATTCAATTCACCTATACCGCATGTCTTTGGACTGTGGGGGAAACCAGAGCACCCGGAGGAAACCCACGCCAACACGGGGAGAACATGCAAACTCCACACAGAAATGTTTTTATTTTTGGGTGAACCACACATGTAATGATAGGTTGCATTGTGATAGCTTATACCCCACATTAAATAACAAGAAGCTGTGCTATTAAGGGATTGTATCTCTTCAAGAACAGGAAGGCGTTCTTTTTTTAAGTGCTGAAAATGGATCCACAAAGGACGACAGGAAAAGCACTTGTATTAAGCCTAAAATAGCTTCGACCAGTTGCTATATGAGAATGTCTCTGCTGAGCCACTCAGGAAGCTGGTAATTAATATAGAGACTTGCTGATGGAAGAAAAATCCTCCGACATCGCAAGGAACGCATATTAGGCCTTGCTTAACATAAGTGTACTAAATTCAACAGCAAATAAAAAGAAACAGCAAGAGGTGGAAATGAGATTGGCACACTCAGACACGAGTGCTCTTAGTCAGACACTCTCCCTGTGAGAGCTCTTATTTCTACAAGAGTACTCCATTAGGATTTACCTTCAGTCACTTGCATAAAACACAACATTTTGAAGAGTCTGTGAGAGATTTACGGCTCCAAGACCTCTTATCTCAGAAACACGCATTTCAATATCTGGGCCAAAATATTAGATCTGGTACAGTGCTTTTTTTCCATCCCAAGATGTCTTAGGTGGGCCCTTCATTTACTGACAGCACAAAAACTCCTTGGATCATTTGTCAATTCATGGAGTCAGTCATGTGCAAAATTATGCCCACCTTTTTATATAGAGAAAGGCATTATATTTAAACATTTCGACACATTTACCTGTTTACTGCCGTGATTTGCACTCAGCAGATTGGATCCAGCTTTGGCTGCAGAATTATCAGTATGCATGCAGTCAGCATGACGGTGTCGCAGTCTGTCCAGCACTCAAGGAATATCTGCCCTCCTGTGGTAATACAGAGCATCTGAAAGGAAAAAAGAGGGTGTGCGTGCAGGGGAAGCATTTTAGGTTTTGATTTAATGCTGAATATGAAAAGATTGACTACTTTAAAAGTGAGCCATTGTATTTCAACACACATTAACAAATAATAAATACAGGAGGAAATAGCTGTTTCTTTTAACACTTACACATATTTAGTACTCTGGTGTGGTTTCATCATTTTGACTGAAAAGGTTAACTTTTTTTAATTGAAGTGTAATAAATGTTGGCCTCACAGTGGCGCAGTGGGTAGCACGTTCGCCTCACAGCATGAAGGTCGCTGGTCGCTGGTTCGAGCCTCGCCAGTTGGCGTTTCTGTGTGGAGTTTGCATGTTCTCCCTGTGTTGGCGTGGGTTTCCTCCGGGTGAATAAATTGTCCGTAGTGTATGAGTGTGAATGGGTGTGTATGAATGTTTCCCAGAGATGGGTTGCAGCTGGAAGGACATCCGCTGCGTAAAACATATGCTGGATAAGTTGGCGGTTCATTCCGCTGTGGCGACCCCAGATTAATAAAGGGACTAAACCGAAATGAAAATGAATGAATGAATGAATAATAAATGTTACAAAAACTTGATAAAGGAATTTTCCATGTATACATACATACATAACAAAAATGTTTGGTACTCTATTGTCTATTTCTTTCACTTGAACAATAACTTATAGGACAAAGCACAGTGAATTAATATGATTGAGAAAAAAAAAACCTGAAGCACATAAAAAACAATTAAGACATTGTCAATTAAGTCCAGACAGCCATTTCTCTATTAATACGACTTTTCATTAATTTATTCTGTCCAGCAGTTCATAATGTTTTTGCTGCTGTTGTTTTATGTTAGTTTAAAATTACACTTTAAATATAATCAGAAATACTGAAAAAAACGCCATGTCCTTTGATTCGCAAGGGCTAATTTCACAAGTAGCATTTTGATATATTTAATGAGCACAGTTAAATAATCTGTTCACTTTCCCTGTATAATTTGACAACAATCAGAACTTGACTGGAAATGAGCCACAACAAAATTCTCTTCACCTTGAATATTTACCTTGATATTCTCTGTTTTTCAGAAATCACGTGTCATACTTCTCTAGCTCTTCATTTTTGTCCTCCTTAAACTAACTTTTACAGAAAGGTAATGTTGTAAAATCGAGTAACGTCAGTTGGACTTGAGTCGCACATCATCCGTCTTCCATATCATATAACGTGCAGAAGTCTCTCACTCACAGACAGGCTTAACGGCAAGAGTCAAAAAACACCATAGATAGGCGATATGTGTAAGCACACTTGGCAATAAAACCCATTCTGATTCTGATATGTTTGAATATCTTTTTAACAACACTATCCTCTGCTATTTTTCCGTGCCTTGTGGTGGCAGCAGAGCAAGCAGAAAACATTAACGCGGTGCGAGACCAACGAACAAGGACCGAGCGCGTCATTTCCTATTTACGTTAATTTTCCCGCGCTGGTTGTAGCTGTCATTGAGGATCAACAATACTGAACGAATAAACATGCCAACCTCCGATTATGATGCAGCTTGTTTGCCGGATTTGTTGCCGCTTTATTACCGCAGACTTTTCCCTTTTTCACAGTACTTTCGCTGGTTAAGTTATGGCGGTGGTAAGTAACTGAGCCACTAACACCCATGCAAGTCTCCAAACACAACGAGCGATTAACCGGTGTAAAAAGTTATTTTTCAGTAGCTTGTGTGTTTTACTGTTCAAAGTAGACGTATATTTAGTTTAATGCATGCCTACTTTCATATTTGTATTCGTAGTTCAGTCCCACATTAAACAATACTATGGTAATTTATAACGACACTAGTGTTTTTGAACGATGCTATAGTAAATAACCTGTTGTGGTAATTCTATAGTTGCTGTGGCAATACTGTGACAACAACTACTGTAATATGAACATATGACCAAGTACTGTACTTAGTTTTCTTCAAGTATGATATATGATTATACAACAGTTTACTTTAGTAAAAATTAAAGCATTTATTATAGTTTATCAGTTCACAAAGACTTGTAAATACTACAATATATACAGTATAATATACTTTACTATAGTGTAGTTCAGAAACACTATAGCATTTACTATAAATTACTATAGTATTTTGTTTTCATTTGGGATGCTGCTTTAAGCATTAAGGTTGTTTATTTCTTTCATCTTAATTTCGCCTTTTGCAGTGTCCAAAAACTACTTCCAGAACCGTGAATTCTCCTTCACCTTAAAAGATGACATCTATGTGAGATATCAGTCCTTCAGCTCTCAGAATGAGCTGGAGAAGGAGATGCAGAAAATGGTTCCTTACAAGATTGATATTGGAGCAGTCTACAGCCACAGGGTAAAATAACTCGTTGTTATATTTTTCCCCACATTAGATTATAGTATAATATTATATGGAAGGTTGACATGTACTGTGGTGTACTTCATCTAATTGACATTTTAACCGCATAATAAAAAAATCTTACACTGTAATTATTATACACTGAGGTATTTATTCCTGTATATATCTTTTATAAATGATACTATAGTAATTGTGTAGTGTATACAGTTACTATATTATTACTGGGCAAAAGTTAATCGCATCCAAAATAAAGTTTTGACATAATTTAAGTGTGTGTGCAGAGTATATTTATACTGTATATTTAAATACACGCATTCATATATTTGGTAAAATGTTTATTTATATTTAGATATAAAATATATATCTATATGATAGTAAATATTTATTTTTATATATATATAT
>CAIGQW010000317.1:4334377-4354977 GCA_903798125.1 Danio choprae | reverse complement strand
CACACACATATATTATGTCAAAACAAACTTTTATTTTGTATGCGATTCATTTTTGCCCAGCACTAATTATTATTTCTGATAAATGTAATTTTCTGAATAGTGGATTTATTGAAAATTGAGTCTTTGTTGCTATGAAGCATTTGCTTAGCTTAGAAGCTTCTATTTTTTTTACTATTATTTATTTATTATTTAATTTGCTGTAAATTATAATCTCACATTCTCTTGAATTCCACCTGATACATGATGCTGTTCAATTTTTATTGCCAATGAAGAGATGATATATGCTCTGCTTCTGTGATTGACAGCCCAGTCAACACAACACTGTGAAGTCTGGAACCTTCCAGGCCCTGGAAAAGGAGCTGGTGTTTGACATTGACATGACAGACTATGATGACGTCAGACGTTGCTGCAGGTTTACAGACGTTTGCCTTCTTTCATCTTAATACACATGATGCTTGTGCAATAATTTAGATTTTTAAAACTCATTATTTTTCTTATATATAACACTTATTTTTGTGTGTAGTGCTGCTGACATCTGCTCAAAGTGCTGGACTCTAATGACCATCGCTATCCGCATTCTGGACCGGGCTCTTCGGGGTAAGCTGAATTTCTCATCTACAGAACATTTACGGTTTGAGTAACATTATAACAGTTCATCCACATTATGCTGCATGTGTGTTTCAGAGGACTTTGGTTTCCACCATCTCCTGTGGGTGTATTCGGGCAGGAGAGGAGTGCATTGCTGGGTTTGTGATGATGCCGCTAGAAAGCTCTCGGTGGTGGCGAGGTCTGCCGTGGCTGAATATCTCAGTTTAGTCAAGGTATTCAAATAGCAGATAAATATACATTCTAGAAATTGTATCATGCTCAGCTGTGTAGTCCAACATCTGTGAGTGCTTTAAATAAAGGGTTAGTTCACCCACAAATCACTATTCTGTTATTAATTACTCAGACTCGTTTCAATCTCCTGAGGCTTTTGCTCATTATCAGAACGCAAATTAAGATATTTTAGATTAAATATGAGAAATCTCTGAGCATTCATAGATAGAAAGACATTCAAAGTTCAGAAAAGGAACCAAAAACATTGTCAAAACATTCCATGTCATTTCTGTGGTACAACTGTAATCATATTAAGCTCCAAGAACAATTTTGTGCACCAATAAAACCGGTAAAATATTTTTGTTCACATGTCTTTCACGAATGGCATGAGGTTAATTGATTTATAACTAAATGTACATTTTAGGGTGAACTAACCCCTTACATTTTTTTTAGGGTGGCGAGGAAACCACGAGAAAGGTTGTGCTGTCAGATCCAATCCATCCTTTCATAAGGTAAGGGTAAATTATGGAGAAACTCTCAAAATATAATGCGTCATTATAAATAATGTGACATTTTGTGATGTTTTTATTTTTTTAGTCAATCTCTGTCTGTAGTAGAGCACTATTTCCCACAGTACGCCATTGTGGATCAAGACATATTGGGCAATAAGGAGAGCATGGACAAAGTGCTCGCTCTTCTGCCTGAAGATATCCTTTCATTAGCGGTATATTGTTATAACGACAGCAAGATTTTGATCGCTGGTACCAATACTAGTAAAAGATTCAGTATCACATCTGAAATATTGAGTGGGAAAAAAGTTATATTTACTAGTTTCAAAATAATAATTAAAAAAGTTAATTAATGCAAAGTAATTAGAAGTAACAAATACACTGAAATGTAGAAGTAATGTTTTAAATGAGTAAACTTTAAAAAAAAAAAAAAGGTTTTAAAGCTTAGTTTAATTTGACTAAGTTACGTTTTATTTAGCAGATAAACGCCTCTGATTGGCTGTTTCATTCATATATTTAAAGATGCACTATGCAGGATTTTTAAAGTATAAAAAAAATTATCATTTATGATGATTTAACATTCACTGCAAATAGAAGATAGAAAAAACTTTAAAATAGAAACATTTGGCACAAAAAGGTGGACGCAAATGCCAGATATTATTAAAAAGAAACCATTCAGTGGGTACTAAACTGAGTTGACAATGCTGGAGAAAGGCTGGTAATAGTACAGTTACACTGGTATAGTTTTAGCAACTGACCACTTGTGCTCAGATTTTGTCAAGACCTTTCCCTCTTGTTGTAGTACTTTGGCATTGCTATTGACTGAATAAACCTATTTGATGTGACTAAGAGCGAGGAGAAAAGAAAGCAAATGTAATGGATATGGATTTCAATGCAGTAAACTATAAACACCTTGTTTTACACTTCTTTTTAAAACACGTCCAAATAACAGGTGCACTTTTGTGGCTGTTTAAAACCATTCGACCACATATTAATTCAGGTTTTCATTGTGACCAATGTGTGTATTTAATTAGTGTAACTGATCCTATTACATAAGATGCCCCTTGCCCAGGTATCAATTATTTCTTTAATTCTGACTGCACATATCAGAAAAGATCTGATCGAATATAATCAGAGTCAAAAGGACCCGATGAAGCGATGGGACAGACTCCGCCAACTGGTCGACCACAAAAAGGTACATGCAAATAATTTGCCAAACCTGTTTGCAGCTATGCAATCTATACACTGCAGGAAACAGTTCAGTTTCCTATTTTGAGGTGTGTGTTTGTGTGTTTGTGTGTGTGTGTGTGTGTGTGTGTGTGTGTGTGTGTGTGTGTGTGTGTGTGTGTGTGTGTGTGAAGTCGAGTAGCAAGAAGGGAGGCCAGTACTACGATAAGGAGATCATGCTGCAGTACTGTTACCCACGTCTGGATGTCAACGTCAGTAAAGGAGTCAACCATTTACTGAAGAGCCCCTTCAGCGTTCACCCCAAAACAGGTCAGATCAAACTTATCCATAGTACTAACTTTATTAACAATCATTCAAGAAGTTAAAGCGTTCATGAACTGCCTTGATACATCAAAAATCATAATTTAGAAGTATTGTCTGTCCTGTTTTGACCCCCTCTCAAATCGCAGCATACTGAATAGTCGTGGCAGATTGTAGAATCATCTACAGCAGTGTTTCTCAACCACGTTCCTGGAGGATCACCAACACTACATGTCTTGGTGTTTGGTTAAGGAGAACAGAAAATGTGCAGAGCTGGTGGTCCGCCAATGAACGTGGTTGAGAAACGCTGATCTAGAGTTTGCTTATTTTGACACTATTTAAAACATGTCTCAAAAAACTAATTAGAATATTTCAAATGGGTCAAATAAAAATCTTTTCTGCTGGACCAACTGGGCCTTTAAAATCCTTAGGCTTTTGCTCGGTACAAGTCTGAAATTTCATTCATCATGGTCTAAAAAAGGTCTTAAATTTGATTTTGTGAAACCTGCAGAAACCCTGGTTTGACAGCCTACATCCTTTATAGATAAACGCTTCTGTGGTTTAGGTGAAAAACATTTAAATACACTTGAGTGGTGCAACACTTTCAGATCCAGTGTAGTTAGCAGGAGATCTGTTGTAAATTTAAGTAAACAAAAGGCCAATTTTTTCTAATATTGCCTGGAACTTTTACTGTTTTTACATTATTAAAGTTAATGTTCATTCGCTTTTTTCTAATTTGGGATCAGAAGGAAGGCAATGAATAGAAATCGACAGTATCGTGTTCTCTTCAGTTTCTGCTTACATCTGTGTTTGCCTTTCCCGGAATTTATATATTCATAAGTGGGTGGAGCTAAACAGGCAGAGGTGTTGATCTTCTGTGGAGGCGGGGTTTAGTCACACTATCAGATATTACTGTAATAAAGGCACATGTCACAGTCGTTATGCCAGATTGACTTCAATATAAGCTGTTTTTTGACTAACAAGAAAGTTTGGAGTTCTGAATAATAGATCAAGAAAATTTTGATAATCCATAATAAAAAAATAATAATTATCCATTAAAAAAAAAATCGTACTGGTCCTAAATCTTTAGTGCATAAGTTCCTAGTCATTATTCATCTATTTAAGTTATTATTATTATTTTTTTTTGGTCATTATTTCCTTTAGGTCGAATCTCTGTGCCAATCGATTTGAAAGAACTGGATACATTCGATCCTTTTGAGGTTCCTACAATCAGGTAGGAACAACACCAAATAAACACGGGTTCAATTTGTCAGCTTGTTCTATAATAAAACTGTAGGACTTGAAAAATGCTAATTGATATTCATAAGGCTGGAGATGTTATAGACTCACTACTCTCTCTGTAGTCTGATTTGTGAGGAGCTGGAGAAACCCAGAGCAGATGAAGCGGAGGACGAGGACGTGAAGGACAAGGAGAATGAACAAGAAGCTGCAGAGCGACGCAGAATCAGAGGTGAGCGCAGCTGGAAACACTGTTCGCCATTCAGCCTCAATTCTGTGGACATGTTCTGAGATCTAAACACAGTTTTGGGTTATTTGTAGACTACAAGCGCACCAGCCTGGCCAAGTATGTGAAGGTCTTAGATCGGTTTTTGGATTCAATGGCTCGATCTCGCAAAGGAGAGATGCTGAAGAAGAGTGGTGAGTTAAAATTGTTTCAGGTTGTAGACTAAAGTCTTGTGCACACTGGAAGGTTTATTGCTCACATTTATATCCAGAATTTTGTGATTTTTTTCATTGGCAATGAGTTGAGTGAACGTCTAAAAATTCCTCCCTGACATTAGACAACTTTACGCTTTTCACACTCATTTGTTGCACAGAAGTCACACTCATGCTTTTTCCTTGTGTATTTATCACGTAGGCTTTTCCACTTCTGTTTAACCTGGTCAGAAGTTTGCCAGTAAAAGTTACAAGCTATGAAAAAAAAATTAAGAGAAATGAAACTCACCGTCAAATCCTATTTGATCTGCAACTCCTGTGTGCTCGGCCAGACCCTATTGTCCCATCAAGGACAGCTATTAACCCGGCCCATCATACAAAAAAAAAAAAACATTTTGCATGTCGGGAACAAGCTCACATCAGCGTTGTTTTACTCATGAGGTGTTAAAAATTGTCCCAGTGTGCACGAGCCTTAAAACTTGATTGAAGGCTTTACAAATGGATTAGTGATGCTGGATGTCAGGTATCAATAGTGATGCACCAAAATACAAAAGCTAATTTTTAGAATGCACTTAGCTGGCTTAATTAAATCTGAACTTTAAAAGACAAACATAAAAAAAAACAATTGCATTCATTCTTATCACAGATTTGACCTAAACACAAATGATCAAAAAAACATAATTAACAAAATTTAGGTAACAAAAACCTTTAATCTCACATTAAGACAGTTTTAATAATATTATTTTATTTCCAATTTGTTGGTAATGATAATAACATTTTTATTTTATTCCAATTGATGACATTTGTAAAATTGTCAATAATTAATATGATTCAAAAATATATTACAGTCACTAATATAACTATAATAAATGTGTAATAGTGCATTTATTTAGGAAAAATGCTTAACTAATGTCATGTGTTTCAAAACTGATTTAATGTAATCTGTAGCAAAAATCTAAATTAGTGTCAAGTTTTCATACTTTTACAAGTAATGCATTCAATATCACTTAAATGATTTTGTTTGTATTTAATTTTTGCAGATCTTCAGAAGGACTTCTAAGGCAGAAGAGGTGTGACATCAACAGTTCGTATAAAATAAGTGTACATGTTTGTCTGCTGCCCATCTGCTTCTAAAGAGATGGACACTTTGAGGAATCATATTATGTATGAAATAATGCCACTTATTTTTCTGTAATAACTGTGTTCCTTTACTTTATAATACAAATGTCTTATTTTTCACTTGTAAATCAGATTTAGTTTTCACTGTATTTTTTCCACCAATTTATTAAACAAATGCATAATAAACATTTGCATAAAATACAAATCTCTTCCTCTGTCTGGTTAAAATTACACATGACACACAAGTAGTCGTTAGCTGAATAATAATAAAATACATAAAAAAAAATAAAAATCAAGCATTAATTTAAAGCACAAATTTATTCCAAACTATTTCTTCAGCAATATAAAACAACATTGATAGACAAACACAGAACTGGATTAGACAGCAATATTCAAACCTCATTTGGCCATGTCAATAAGACTCTGTAGTGATGTTGGAACCCAGGTTTTCTCACCTTGGACAAACACCACCCCACGCTCAATGTAGATGACTATTCTGCCAAATGTGAATAGCTGTTTGCCCATGTGCCGTTTGGCCACTAGTGGCATGAAGACAATGCCGTTCTCCTCGGCTTTAGCCTGGACTAGATCTTTAAAGTTGGTGGGTACAGATGCTGGCACCGCCGCCATTCCTGGTGGCCGTGTAGCAGAATTCTCCACTTCGCGCCGCTCAGGCTGAAGCTCGCACTGGAAATCCTTCCTTCTCTCCGTCTGAATCAGGTATGCAATGTTCTCTCTTGCTCCGGGTTGCATATAACCACCTGCAGGGACAACAAACGTATGAGAAGTTGAAGGTAAAATGGATGAGTTATTGAACATTATTTTTTTTAGCAGGTGACTGACCGAGTCCAGAAGCAACGGCTCGGTTCATGATGTCGAGGGCTTCGTTGAGTTTTTCTTTGACCAGTGGGTGACTGAGCAGGTTCTCTGAGAGCAAGCCCTTCCAGCCCAGATACCATTTAGTGATCTCTTCGTAGTTTGGGTTGTTACTGAGCCAAGAGCACAACACCTGCAACAGGAGACAAAGAAACCGTGAACAAATGTAGGAGTGCTTACAAAACATCCGTGTGTCATCAGGACATTTTTACTGTTGACCATAAGTAATGGCAGCATTAACCCTTTAGATAGGCCTGTGCAAAAAGGTTTCAGGCTTTTATACGGAGTTCTATGGAGTAAAACAGCAGATTATAGTGTGTGTGCGCGCGCATGAATACACTTACAATGTTCTGAGAGCTGAGCTGCTTATTTAGATTTTTGAAGACATATCAAGGAAAGTGTGCAAAGGTCTTTCACAAACACACACTATACTCATATAGAAGGCAGAAACTGGGGTTTTTTTTGCACTACAATTGATGATCAACAGTAAAAAATAATTTAAAAATGTACATCTTCTCAACAGGAAAAACCACCAACAATCAAGGTGGTGTCATGGCTTTGCAATCAAAAAATGTCATTATAATGGAAGTCAATGGGGCAAAAACAGCCACAAACATGCCAAAGGGTAGTAAATTTGGCCAGAGAGTTGTTTAATTTTTGAAAATTGTCAAAGCATTTTCCCAAAATATGGGTCAAAATAAGATTTGTCCCTAAAAATCATTCCATTTGCTGAAACAGATAAAGTTGTGGCCAAATTAACACTCAAAATCACCACAGAGTGGATGAAAACATCCCCAATAGCACACAAGGGTTCACAAAAAAATTATTTTATGTTTTGTCCCAAAGAAATACAAGCCATACTAATGTATTACACAGACTAACTATAAAACACTGTGAGGCTGACCTGTAGCCATTTGGGGAAGAAATTCTTATCCAGGAGTCCGACCATGGTAGAGACAGAGAGCATGCATTCCCAGTCCATCACCCAGTTAAATGGCTCCAGCACCTGCTGATGAGGATTGACCACCAGCTCTCCTAAGCACAAAGCTAAAACACAGGAGAAAAACCTTCACATGCTATCCAAGTCTCTCAAAGTCTGACAGTCTAGCAGAAAAGCACATACCCAGTTTGGGGACAATATTTTTAACCATGAAGGCCTCCCAGGCCCCGGGTGTGAAGACATCTCTCCAGGGTTGCAGAATGAGTCTGGCAGATGAATCACTGGGGTGCCAGCGCTGCAGAGCATGGGCTAGTTTACTACGGATGGGTGCATACAGCGGCTCGAGACGGGTTTGCATGAGGGGTAGCCAGGGATGAATCCATGAATGAATTGGCACTGTGTCGGTCAGTGGGTTCCAGTTGTCCACCTATTTAAAAAAAGACAGAGGAGTTGCATCTTTGCATGAACACTTGCCCTTGTTTACACCTGGTATTAAGATGTGGAAAAAGTGAAGCGCTATGAATACTTTCCGGACGCACTGTATAATAGATATGCCAGTCCTAAATGTATTATTTACATGTCAGTTCTAAAAGTATTTAATAACTAGGTTTTAAAAGGAAATGCTCTTAGCTCAAACATTTTAATCCAAAATGTTTTCTGAATACAGGCCCTGAAGTAAAGGGCATCTATGATGAAAATCATCTTTTGTAAGCTCTTTGGACAGAACTGTGTGCAGGTATAGTGTGTCCACAGTCATATTAGGGTGATATGAAGACAATAAGTCTCTGAAGTTAATATAGGATCCAAATCCCTCCCATTTTGAGGCCGACCGTAACTTCACATAGGCGTGCGGTTTCACCACCCACCGAATTGATTGACAGCCGTGTATTAATATCTCCGTAGTAACGCATATAATCATACAAACAAGACAGGACATGCACAAATCAACTGGGATTAAAAGATTTGTTCAGCTCGCTGTGCTCATCAATCATCATCAAATGTGATCAAGAATGAGTTTTACAAGTTTGAAAAGTTTTTAAAACAGTGCATGTTTGTAATAAAGACAGTAAAATTGCTACGTAATTCATCACCACAGCCGCATATGTCAATACAATTATGAAAGAAGATGCTTCAATCCCGGTTTGTGGACTTAAATCAGGTTTATTTTGTACATTAACTTAACGATTTCCATACAGCAGTGGATATTTACGTGTACCCTGTCACATTTGCCGTGCAAAAACAGTGCAAAGTTTTCGTGTGTGTGTGTGTGCACGCGAGCAAACTTTATAATGACATTGTGTGTGACTCATTGCTTCTGAAAGGCTTAGATTAACTCCACAACAAATGTATCAAATAACCGCTGTGAAAGTTCTTACTGTAGTGGAGGAGATCTGCTTCATTCTTGTCTGTCACGGAGCTGTTTGTCTACATGAAGGCTATGGCTGTGACACGAACGGTGGGCGGGGAGAACCAGCTCATTAGCATTAAAGGCACAGGCAACAAAAACAGCTACAATCTTAAAACAGCTCCCATTTCCCAGATTTAAAAAGGTATAATAAATAATCTGATGGGTATTTTGAGCTGAAACTTTACAGATACATTCTGGAGACACAAAAAATGTATATTAAATCTTGAAAAATGGTTGAAATTGGTGCCCTTTAAATTTAAAAGTAGACAGTCATGCATCTAAATGTTAAAATTGCATAAATGTCAATGTATTAAATTTGTTTGTTTAATGCCATGCCAGATTCTATGGCCACTTTCATGATGAGTGTCAATGTATTAGGAACTCACAGGTAATAAGAAAAAAAAAATGTATGTGAATTTGTTTGTATATACATATATATATATATATATATATATATATATATATATACACACAAAATAGATATATATTTTTTTTTTTCTTTTTTTTTTTTTACATACAGAAAAAGCCTAAACATATGGCCATAGAGCTTCCCTCATCAAAAAATTTGATTAAAGTGGCCTAAAAGTGTACAAATAAAACACCTTAATTTCAAGTGTAAACAGTAATGTGTCTCCTTTGTCTGCCTGTGATCTGATCAACCGAAAAAACAGGGTTTTACAGCTGGCAAGAAAATAAGTTTTAGCACAGACCTCTCTCTGTAGTCGAGGAAAAATAAGCTGCTCTAAAACATGATCCAGAATCCACAGCGGTAATACAGGAGCCCAGCACTCCACACAGTCCACCATGGGGCCCACATTTCTAGGCTGCCATTGAGAAACACAGGTCCTCATGACTGGAACCCACACTTCCCATATCAACCTGCAGACAAAGCTCCAGGTAAAATCATATGTTTTCACAGACATGCAGCATAAACACTCACAGATATGCTTTACCTGTGGTAGGGGTCCATGTTAGACGTGTCTGGGCCACTGTGAATAGAAAGTGTGCTTTCAAGAATGGCCCTCCATTGACCGACTACCTCTAAACCATCTGAACAGTCCTGCAGATACACAAGTGTAGGTTCGCTTATACAAAGTGTGGACTTAGTAACACAAGAAATGATGATTAGTTCAAGGACATAATAAAGTGCAATACATCTTTAAATTTACTGTTTTCCTCTGCACATTTAAACAAGTTCAACAAAATATTGATCTCACTATTTGTTTCCCACGATTTACACAAGTCAACTATTAAAATCTCACTTAGTGATAATATATGGTTAATATAGCAAAACTCCTATCAGGCGAATTGAGTACAAGAATCTGATTAATAACATTAACTCTCATTATTAACCTTTATACTTTGCTATTATCCTTCAAACCAATAGATTTTAACCATTAGTCAGCAAAATGTATTTCATTATTTGACATGTAATCAAATTTAGAAATCACTTATTCTTCTACATTTTATAAGCACATATTTATTTTTACATAAATAAGCTTTCTGTGTATATAAAATCATTTTTGGCAAGTTTAATTTGACACTATATTTATATACACACAGATATACATCACACTTAAATTATTCTTTTTTTTATTCTAATAATACTTCACTGTTTTACTGTATTATTATCAAAAAGGGCCAAAGACTTTTGAGCAACAGTGTCAATACTTGAAATGATTAAACATTGTTTACCTTTAGTGGATCCCAACTGCGAAGTTTTTCTTTCAACAGAGGATGCACAACAGACACAGCTAGATCTCCCAAACCCATAGTCTTATACTCCTGGTAGAACTCAGTCTGCAGCTGCTCGAAGATCTTAGCGCACTCCTGAAGGCTGAGTTCAGGGTCTCCCTCTTTATCATCTGCTTCAAAACGCTCTACCAGACTCATCACCTGCTCCAGCCGACCAAGAGTTTCCTCCTCCTCTGCCAGCCGCACCTGCAGGGCGTCGCTCTCATGGGTCAGAGTCACCACAGTGTCCTTCTCATGCTGGAGAAGTCGAGCACTCTACACACAAAGCACAAACACAAAGACAGTTTAAGTGAAGTTACAAATGCCACACTTTTTATATATAATAAGTATTTATATTACAGGTGATTTTACAATTACGTTTATAATAGTCAATCAAATGTTTATAAGTAATTTAGACTCATTTAAGACTTATTTATAAATAATTTAAAATCAGTCTAGCTTCCATTTTATCAAATATTTCTCATCTTTCTATCACTCTATCTATTTGAAACATGCTAGTATTGTAATAAGTACTACCAACTGCATAGCAACTAGAACTGCCACACAGAACACTTTTGTAACTGCCAAGCAACACCCTAGTAACAGGATAACAGCTCCCTCTGAACACTGTAACAGGTAAAAACTAAAGTCTTCAAAGCTATCATGCATATTAATGAGGTTGCACCTCATTCACAATAGAGCGTGCTGATTGGTTCGAACCAAGTCTTTCTCATTAATTAATGCTGAAAGCTCAAAGACGTCACGTTGTACCCGCTGGTACAGACATACAGTCTTCTATAGTAAAAAACTAAAACAAATACTATGGCAGTCAATGGTTACCGGTTTTCAGCTTTCTTCAAAATATCTTCTTTTGTGTTCGACTAAAGAAAAAAACTCAGAGATTTGGAACCTCTTGTGTGAACTTAAATGTAAAATTGCTTTAGACTTCAATATTTGTTCTATACTTAAAACTATTTCAAACTGTCTATAACATACACTCTACTACTGAAACTATTTCATCTATCTATACTATAACTGTCTCAAGCTTTTTAAAATTTACTTTAAACCTTCAGGTAAAACTTTCTTAAGTCATCATCCAGGTTTGTCTTTACAAACTTTTTATCTACATTAACCTTTTCTAATTTACTGTCTGTATTTAGTGCGTGTGTTGCACCTGCAGGATGTCTTGCTCTGTGAGCTCAATGAGCAGTTTGAGGTTGTGTTCCAGCTCTGGAAGTGCAAAGCCGGAGCTCTTCTGCTCTCGTGTGCTCACGCTCAAAGGAGCCTCCTCAGGAACACTGTGCTTCTGACTCATATGACTGTAACTGTTATACACCTTCTGCTCTCTGCCTGTCATGTCAATCACCTGAAACACATGAGAGAGTGGCTCATTGCTTACTGTGAAATGTGTTTAAACAGTTCTTGTGCAATAATGTTTTGTGATCTCACCTTGACCTGTGCCAGTTCTCCAGCAGGTCTGCTCATGCTCTTGTTGGCCCGTGTACCGTGTGCTTTCAGATCGTCCACAGTCCTGTAAGAATATTTAGGCTTTTTCTTTACTGTTCCAGGTTCTTTACGCCACTGCCCCAACTCCTTCTGAAATTCCTGCAAAAAAATAAATAAAAATGACGCAAACGGTGTTCATTTGAAAGCAGATCTAGGCTCATCTTTTAAGGGATCTTGTTTGCTTGGTGCACACCATGATTCAGATGGCAGCATTCACACTTATTCAAACAAACCACACTAACTAACTAGAGAAATAGTACCAGAATTCACTTTAATTAAAATGAAACCTTCCACCGCTATATTGAACCAGGTCAAAATTGCATTACTGAGGGGGAAAATTACAAGTTGCAATAGTAACTCTCATACACCAATAATCTAAATGTAAGAGTGCTCGACTTGCTTGACATTAATTGCAATTATTTAAATGTGCATTTTTTTTTTTTTAAAGAATAGTGGCAGAATTTATTTATTTTTTTTATATTTGTTTCAGCTACTGTTACCACATCTATGTGATAAAGCCAATAAAAGAATAGTAATGAATATTTTGACAGGTTTTTTGTTTGTTTGATTTGTTTTGGCTAAATAATGCTTGACATAAAAGCAAGTTGACTTTTATGTCAACTAGATTAAATGTAAACACAGGTCACTATGACTACTCTTGTAATTTGCTTAAACCCTTCCTAACGTTATTAAGGATTATTTTAGGTCTAAGTGGTATTTATAAGGAATTGGCTGCAAGAAGAGTAAATCTGCTTGTAAAGCATACAGCGCCATCTGCTGTTAAAAACTAAGCTCAGAATTGATTAAAGAGAGAATAGCATTGCAGAACTGTCAGAAAGGATGCAGAATCACATTCACAAACAATTTTTCATCACAAAAAAATCGACTATTTTAACACTAAAACACTATTTTAGTGGTGACTTACTTCCTCCTCTTCCTCCTCAGAGTCGACAACAGGGAAATCTTGCAGTGACTGCTGGGTCCTCTCACTACCATATGCACCAACCGCTCCTTTCCCTTTCCGCAACTTGGCTTCAATAGGATTCACAATACCTGTATACAAAGACATTCAAAAAAATGTCCATATCATTTAAATGTCATTTAAATAATCAGTATACTGGGGTATAAAAACAAAGGGCTGATTTGTTGTACCCTGAGCATTCTTTCCCAATCCTTTTCCAGGAACGTAACCCATTTTCTGAAGGAGCTTTTGACCAATGCCTCGTGTGTGTTTCTCCCAGTTTCCCAAGTCTTGCCCTGTTCTGATGCCACCTGCAAACCTCTGGGATGTCTTAAAGCTCCCACCCTAAAATAAAGAATTCAAAGACAAATATTAATATTATAATAAGACTTATTTTTATAGTTTTAACCAGCAGGTTTGCATTACATTTGTTAACTGTTTCAAATAAATGCTGTTTTTGTGAGTTTCAAAGAAGCCTGGAATAAATATATCAATATCAATAACAAAAGTATTAAGCAGCACAACTGATTTCAATAGTGAAATAATTTTTAAACAAAAAGCTTTCGGGCATCAGAGCATTAAAATGATTTCTGAATAATCATGTACCATTTAAAACAGCAACAACAAAAGAGCTTAGTAAAGCATTGCATTTCAAAGCATTTATTAATAAAACATTTTACATTTAAACTATATTTTGCAGTATTACTTTTGGCAAGCTTAAAAAGAATTTCAAAAACATTTCATTAAATTACAGCCCAGACTTTCTGGATCCAATAATTAAAACCAAAGATTCCCTAACATTTGCAGACAATTCAATCTACCGTTTGGAGCTTTTTGGGAGCAGCAGCTCGGGGTGGAGGAGGTGCATCTCCACCTTCAGAATCATCTGAACCCTCCTGTTCTGCTTTCTCCTCAGCTGCAGTCTTTCGCAGGCCAGCACTCACAAAGCTCACAGGAGTGGAATAGTCTTTTGCTCTGTGTGGATACAAATATCAACACAAAATGCTTAAACTGTGCAATGCTGGTGGAAACGATTTAGAAATTGATGGATAAAATTTACATTTTTTGACTTTATTAAATAGACACATCTTATACATGAATATGTCACTTTGTTTTGAATAAGGTCCCTTATTTTACACTTATAAAAAAATGTATATCTTTCTTGTGTAATACTTTTGTGTCTTATCTTTCAGTATTGTTTTTCACAAAAAGAACATGAACGTGAAAAAGGCAGGGGCATGCTTATTGTCAAAAAGAGTTATACAAGCTACAAAAAAACTTATTTTCATTTACTTTAATTTCTGTTATCTTAACTGAAAAACTTTGTTAATACAATATTTAATACATCTTTTATTTAAAAAAAAAAAAAAACCATTCTGAGTCATCTAGCTGTTTGACAACAACCAAGTACCTTTTCCCTCCAAAGCTGGGCCGTTCATCATCAGAGTCCTGCTCTGCCCAAATCCCATAAGTTGCTTCTTCTTTAGTCTGTCTGTATCTGCGTCTGTCCGGATTGAACTCGTTGGCCAAGTCCCACTCCGTCACCTCAAACTTCTCAATCTCCACACCATCCTCCTCCTCCTCATCACCCCTACGCCCATACAAGTGGGACATAGACATCTTTCTGTTGGAAAGAAATTCATGTTTTAGTCCAGGGGTTTTCAAAGTGGGGCTCCCCAGCTGGCTAAAAGGGATTATTAAATTGGGTTATGAAAAAAGATTACTGTATCAAAATGAATACATAATACAAATAAAAGATTAAACAGTGTTATAGATAGTACAAAATATTTGAACGTAACGTTACACATTTATATTGTTGACGTATTAATTAGGTAGTGATACATGAAAATATAAGTATTTACATATAATGTATAGTTGCATAAAATTGTAGGATAATATCCCTCACATTTGCAAAATGATATTTAAGGGTCTGTTGGGACTATATAGGATAAAAAACATAATATAGTTAGGTAAAACAGTAACGTTAGTTACATAAGCACAAATAGCTGTTCATGTTATTTTCTCAAACCATTATCATGACAAAACCCTATGATTGGTAGCGTACGTGAAGCAAACGTTTCCAAAAAAAAATCATGTTAGCATAGCAATGCCATTTTGTTGTAAACAAAGACACATGCCTTCCTTTATATCAGTTATTGTCAATATTCCGTCACGGTCATCTCTGAAATAAACTACTGTGTTTAAAAATAACTGAGCGCAAGCATAGAAACGAATTTTTATACCTGAAAATGTGGTTTCTCACTATCAGCTTCAGCTTACCAGACAGCGACTTCCTGTTGGGACCGGAAGCAGAGCAGTGACATCAGAGCGACGCAGAGGTCAGAAACCCTCTCTCACAGCCATCTTGGATCCTGTGCCCTGATCTAGTGAGTACTCCTGCGTGAAATCTACTGTCATCCAATGTTGCTTTAGTCAATTT
The DNA here is from genome assembly GCA_903798125.1 of Danio choprae. Lineage (NCBI taxonomy): Eukaryota > Metazoa > Chordata > Actinopteri > Cypriniformes > Danionidae > Danio > Danio choprae. The sequence continues at coordinate 4,339,500 of CAIGQW010000317.1, read as the reverse complement.
AACCTCTAATTTGCATTGTATATTGATGTTTTAGTGTACCTGTGTGTCGATCGGTAAAGATTTGTAAATTTGGTTGATTTAATGAAGAAATATCTTTATGAAAACAACCGGCTGACTGTTCAAAATGGGGGAGCGAGACGCACCGCCGCTCGCTGTACTTCAACCCTGGGCTTTGTGTCTAACGAAATCTTTAAACCATACGAAAAGTGGTGCTATATACAACTAAAGCGATGTTCGTGAGAAATTTGTAATTTAATCGAAAGAAAGGTAGTTGCGTGGTGTGCGACAATAAACTGACTGGATAGTTTATTTCGTTTCTTAAACATACTTACTAAGAATACATGCTGTGATAACAGTATAACTTAACGTTACGTTATAAAGGATTATAAACTCGTTTCCTAAAAAATATATATTTTTTCCATTTGTGTAGTGAGTTTCTCATTCAGCAGTAACGTGACAGCGCTGCTCTGCTACACACGTGAAATGTGCATCACACTGCACGCGCACACATGAACAACTTGTGAAACAGTTTGTGGACGTTATGATTCTTTTAAGTTCAATTTGTCTGTTTGCAAATGATAAAGCTGACATATTATGTACAGTGGCTGGTGAAATGTTATCATGTAGCTCAATACTTTGAGACAACAGCAGTGTTTAACTGAGCCGGCAGTGGGACAGCTGACAGCCTCCAGAGGCCTACAGGAACAGGCCTGAAGTGCAATACTGCTGTTTCAATAGAAAAAAAAGCCTCACGAACACAAAGAACAGACTAATACGTGTCTAAGCCTTCATGCAGACGTTGTAAAGCTTATAATGTATTGTTTCTTATTTTTGTTTTAGTCCAGAATGCCAGGCGAAGCCACAGAAACTGTCCCTGTTACAGAGCAGGAGATGCAGCAGCCCCAGGCTGAGACGGGTTAGTAATGCTTTTAAAAGTGCATGTCTCATACTAATCAATGGTTGTCTGAGGGGTCCTGGAGATATTGTTTATCGTACTGGTCTTTTAAAAGCCATTGCTCATTCTATTCAGGGTGTTTTTGCACCTGTTTCAGGCTTTCTTTAGGCTGCTTTTAGGGTCTTCTTGCAGCTGTTGTAGAGATTTCGCAAAACAAGTTTCTCTAGTCAATGTAGGGTGGGAATGCAGTTTGAGTCAGTTTTTCTCCACCTAGAGATTTTAGGTTAATGTACTTGAGCTCCTCCCTGAATTAAAAACAGAATTACTAGTCCTGTTATAGGCAGGGCTCCGTAATAACTTTTGAGAGCAGTCAAATTAAATAATATTGCATGTTTTGTCTCAGAAATGTAGTTAACTGTAGCTTGAGCTAGGGTTGGAGTTAGTCACTCAGTTTAAACAGTTTATTAACATCTGTTAAAATGGTGACAAATTCATGATAACCACAGGTATTTCTCCACTGCTGTGATAAAAAAAAGCTAATTTAAAAAGATTTTGTTTGTGATATTTTAAAAAAAAAAAAGTTAAGTTTGTTTATGGACTTACTCATTAAAATTACATGCACAACAAGAAAATGGCAATATGAAAACTAGAAATACGACAAATATAAATTAATTAAAATTCTTATTAAGCTTACAATAAAAACACACTGGTATAAATGCAAATGCACAAACATAGACTGTGCTTTTAATCCTTCACTACTTTAATATGAATGTACATTATATAATACAATACATTTCTAAATGGATATGCCATTTTCTGCCAAAATACCATGGTTACAAGTAAATCCGTGGTTAATTGTTTCACAGTGTTTCTCCTGTTTTACTTGTCATTGCTCTTGACAATTTAATCTGAGTCTGGAGCCCAGTTTTTGAAGGGATGATTCAGACAGTTTCAAAAATGAATTGACCGTCAATTTCATCATAGGGTTAGTGCCACTAACCTTAATTCTGATGTATGTTAGCAATTGAAATGTTCTTCAAAGTATATTGTTTCATAAAATTGTCGCAGTGTAGTTTAAAAAGTCATTAAACCCTGTTGACTTTTATTTGAATGAAAATGCAACATTAGGAGGAAATGACAGAACATTTGGTTTTGATGTAATCCAGGACCACTTTAGTCAACAGTTGGTGTTTGTCTGTACAGTATATCATAATGGTTTTTGTGAATGGAGTATGGACATTGCAACTCTGCATGGGTTTTTCTAACATTGCACTGATTTTAGTAATGACTCAAATAGTTGTTATCCCTAGGATATTGTGTTAGATTAGAAAGTATTCAGTTTGCTTCATGAGGGTTTTGTTGTTGTTCAAAAATGTATTTGCAAAATGAACATATTTCAGATTGTGTACAAATTAAGAAGTTTCCTAATGATCTTGATTTTAAGGAACATCAGCTTTTTTTGTATAAACCTTGGGAGTACACGCATTTTGTTTGCATTTTAAACTTTATATTTTAAAAGACGAAAAAATCTAAGTTGATAGCTTTGTGAAGTCTACTTCTAAGTGTACAACCACTCTAGGATGCTACCAGTTATAAGCTAAAGTTATGACCACAAGGCTGTGAAATATTCCAAGAACAGGGACATATTTGTCATAGTAAACAAACCATGTGGTTTCATGTAATTGTTTTTGCTGACTAATTCAACTTTTTCTTTTTTCTCAACAATAAATTAAGAACAAGCCACAATATGAGCAATTTATAACCAAATAGTGTTCCTGTGTTTAATATCTTTTTTTGTTCTGCACTGAAATGCGCAGCTACGAAACCCATAAACACGTGCCCAGATCCCAGACACAAACATATCATTCAAATACAGAAGTTTTAAATGTAGTCTAATATACATATTGTAAAATTCCTTCAGGATGTACCTAGCAGCATAAACCACAGAACATTCATATTTATTTAGTTATCACATGCTAGTGCTTGTTAGCTGCTTGGAAAAAAAGAAGAAGAGTAAGCTAGAAGTCAAGCGCATTTTCTAGCATGTGCACATTTTTATTTTTTTTTAAAGTCATACTGTTTTGTTTTTGTGCATGCTTCTATATACATAAAAACAATCCCTTACAAGTTTCAAATGATGACTCGTAGAGCCAAAAATAACAGTTTGTTTCTGCTTCATTATTAAAATCTGCAGTAGAACTGAAACATGCGTGAGATAAAAAAAAATTATCTCATATTTTAGTTACACTGGACTGCTGAAATGCTCAGATAGGCCACAAGTTCCGGTTAATTCTTGGCTTGTTATAAGACCGATAGGGAAAAATGGGCGTAGGCCCTTAAGATCGTCCTAACATGCTTTTTTTTTTTAAGATGCTTTATTTTTATTTAAGACAGAATATTTAATTTTTGATCCGCTTTGAGCATTAGTATACTTCTAACTAAGTTTGTCATTTCAATTTTGTAGTTTATGTAAAATTGTAATGTTAATTCAATTTCAATGTAATGTTCATCTTTGCACAGTGTTTACTGACAAGTGTGTAGATTTTTGCATGCGTAGTTGATTGATGTTTTTGCAGTCTCAATTTTTCTAACAAGATTTGGTCTGTTTGATTTGCTTTGGTAGCCAGTTGTGCATTTGAGGAGCAGTTTAACACTTGTGCAACTAAAAGCATCCTTTGTAACCAGCATGGATGTGATGGATTACACCATGCAACTTTTTAATTGCCAAAAAGTCACTTTAGCCCTTTTATTTCCATTAGCCACACCTGCTGCTGCAGCCCCTGCCCCCTCTCAGGCAAAGCCTAAAGATGGCAAAACTAACCCTAAACTGTCCTCATCTCCTCATACCACTGCTCCTAAGCCAGTTCCTGCAGGACGCAGGAAACGCTCTTCTCTATCTGCTTCCTCAAGCTCCCCTACCTCTCCTAAATCTGCCTCTGGCCCTCGTGCTACTCCTCCATGCTCTCCTTTAGCCTCTCCTCCTGCTGACTCTCCTTTAGTTGGGAAAACTGAGCAAACTGCTCCCAAGGTGGTAAAGGCTGGCAAACAAGGGAAGCAACAAAAAGCAAAGAATTTTAAACCTGCCGAACAAGAGCAGGTGCCATCCTCTACATCCAAGCTTGCTCAAGAGTCTGCAGCTCTGCCATCACTTGCTATACCAGAGGTAGCAAAACCAGCAGCTAATGCAGATGCTACCCCTGTCTCTCCCAAAGTTGCTGTGTCTCCTATGGCATTTAAAATAACTTCCAAAGCTGCTGCCCCAGCACCAAAGTCGTTTACAGAAGCTGTCACTTCTAGTCCACCCAAAGTGTCTGAAGTCTCCAAAGTTGCAGCTGAAGCTCCAAAAACACCAAGCACTGCTGTTTCAGAAACTAAGGCTACTTCACCAAAAGCACCTACTAAGCCTGGCCCGGCCCGGCCAAATGCCCCAGCCACTGCTACTCTCCCAAAGTCTGCTCCTCTGGCAACATTTGAGGACGATGATCTCCCACCTCTCCTACCACCTGAGAATCCTTTTACAGTGCCTGCTTTTCCCCCTATGCCACCTACTACAATTACTGTTATCCCAGCAGCTCCTAAAGCTGAACCTATTAGTAAAGTTGAATCTGCCCCTAAAGCAAAAGCTGCTCCTAAAGCTAAGCCAGCTTCTAAAGTTGAACCTGTCCCCACCCCTAAGAGTGCCACTGCTCCTGTAGAGAAAGCAGCAATTGCCCCTAAAATTGAGGCTGCACCAAAAGTTGAGCCTGTCCAAATCCCTAAATCTGAAGCTCCCACTAAAAATGAGGCTGCTGCACCTAAAGTTAAGTCTGCTTCAACTCCTGAGCCTGTTCCTGCCCATAAACCTGAGGTTCCCACTAAGAAAGAGGTTGCTGCTGCACCTCAAGCTAAGGCTGCCCCAAGTTCAAAAGCTGAGCCTGTTTCTGTTCTTAAACCAGAGGCTTCTGCTAAGAAAGAGGCTGCTGCACCTAAACCCAAGGCTGTCCCAGCTCCTAAAGCTGAGCCTGTTTCTGCCCCCAAACCTGAGGCTCCCATTAAGATCGAGGCTGCTGCACCTAAACCCAAGGCTGCACCAGCTCCTAAAGCTGAGTCTGTTCCTGCCCCCAAAACTGAGGCTCCCGTTAAGAATGAGGCTGCTGTACCTAAATCCAAGGCTGCACCAGCTCCTAAAGCTGAGCTTTTTCCTGCTCCCAAACCTGAGGCTCCCATTAAGATTGAGGCTGCTGCACCT
>CAIGQW010000317.1:4315547-4334367 GCA_903798125.1 Danio choprae | reverse complement strand
AAGAATGAGGCTGCTGCACCTAAAGCTAAGGCTGCACCAGCTCCTAATGCTGAGGCGGCTGTTAAGACTGAGGCTGCCACTGCCCCTAAAGCTAAGGCTGACCCAAGCCCTAAACCTGAGGCTGCTGCAAAGAACGAGGCTGCTGCTGCACCCAAAGCCAAGTCTGTCTCTAGCCCCAAACCTGAGCCTGTTTTTGCCCCTAATGTTGAGACTTTTGCATCTAAAGTTAAATCTACCCCTGGCCCTAAAGATAAGGCTGCTCCTGCCACTAAAATTGGTGCTGCTGCTCCGGTCATCAAATCTGAGCCTGTTCCTGCCCCTATAGTTGAGGCTGCTCCTACAACTAAAGTTAAGTCTAGTCCTAAAGATAAGCCTGCTCCTGCCCCTAAAGTGGAGACTGCCAATGTCCTTAAACCTGAGTCTGTTCCAGCCTCTAAGTTTGATGCTGCTCCTGCCTCTAAAGTTAAGACTGTTGCTGGTCCTAAAGCTGAGACAGTGGCTTCTACTAAAGTTGAGACTCCTAAGGTTGAAGCTACTCCTAAAATTGAAACTGCTGCTCCAAAAGCTGAAAAAAATGCTCCTAAATCTAAGTCCACTCCTGCCGCTAAAGTTAAGCCTGCCTCTAAAGTTGAGGCTGCTCCTGCCCCTAAAGTCAAGCCTACTACTACACCTAAAGTTGAGCAAGCCCCTTCCTCTAAAGCTGAGCCAGTCCCTGCTCCTAAAATTGACCAAGCCCCTGTTCCCAAACCAGTTAAAGTCTCATCCATACTGGAGCCGGTCATCAAGAACGACACTGGTATCTTTTTCTCTTTGTTTGTTTTTTCTTTCTACTTTTATGTTGGTATGTCTTATACTTTGATTGACGTTAAAGCTTTACTTGGTTGCCTTTCAGAAAGTTGTTCAAAAAGCGTAAGGCCAGTAATAATTGGGTTTTGAGTTTCTCAACATGAATAGTTTGAGTTATGGTCAACATGCGTTTTGTACTTTGTATAATGGCTTCTTTTCTTTTTTTTTTTTTTTACTTCCATCTTGTATCAGTGTATAAAAGTAGTTGTAAAATTTAAGCACTGTAAAAATGATTTACACTTTATTTGAACATTTTAATTTGTTTTATCTGGATGCTGGTAAAAATATGTTCTGTTGTTCTAATGGTAAATTAACAGTGTATCTGCGTGTTTTAGGGTCTGGAACTGAATCTGACAGTGATGAATCTGTTCCTGACCTGGAGGAGGGGGACTCTGCACAGACACAAACACAGCAGGCACAGGTAAGATGTCTACAAGTAGTATTTTGGCGCTAATTTGTTTAGTTTTTGCTTGTTTTTCAACCTTGTCATGAACTAAAATTGCATTCCCATTCCGAAGCTTGCAGCTGCAGCCGAAATTGATGAGGAACCTGTCAGCAAAGCAAAACAAAGCAGAAGTGAGAAAAAAGCTCGCAAGGTAGGTCTTTCTCAGAAACTAGTTGAATCAATTTACAATGCATGCACAGTTGTTTAACTGTATCCTTACCTTCCTTTGCCAGGCTATGTCCAAACTGGGGTTGAGGCAAGTTGCCGGTGTTACCAGGGTAACCATTCGCAAGTCCAAGAACATTCTCTTTGTCATCACCAAACCAGATGTCTACAAAAGTCCAGCTTCAGATACTTACATTGTCTTCGGCGAGGCCAAGGTAAACCATTAGGGGGGGAAATTATATGGCATATTATGTGAGGATGGTGGGCATTCCTGCAGTATCAGTGGTTGGTTAATTTGATTATGAAACTTTCCATGGTGATCTAATCGTAAGTGACCTCTTGATGATGAATTGACAATTTGACTTTCGTTCTTCTGAGTCTGATGAAGCCAAACTTTGTCCTGAAAGAGAGAAAACACTGTGGTGTGAGAAATGGCAAAGCTCACAAAATAAACTAAAATACGGATGATTTCTGTTCTTTTCAGATTGAAGACCTTTCCCAGCAAGCTCAGTTAGCAGCTGCAGAGAAGTTCAAGGTTCAAGGAGAAGCAGTTTCAAACATCCAAGAAAACACACAGACGCCCACAGTACAGGAGGAGAGTGAAGAGGAAGAGGTGAGCTTTGATGCTCTTGTGATTCTAGCACAGAATAATACTGAACATGCATGCACGAAAGGTCTTGTTGTATAAAATTGAAATGTCCACATCCATTGAGTGATTTTGCCTGTCCTTTTACAGGTTGATGAGACCGGAGTGGAGGTCAAAGACATTGAGCTGGTCATGTCACAGGCCAATGTATCCAGGGCGAAGGCTGTGCGCGCACTGAAGAATAACAACAACGACATTGTCAATGCCATTATGGTGAGTTAAAATCTTAAAATTAAATACAAATTTTAAACTCTTCTATGATGAATAAACTTGACTTTCGTTCTTCTGAGTTTGTCCTGAAGCCAGTTTATTTGTTCTGAGAAGAGCTCGGGCTTTAAATAAGGTGTCATGGTAGTAAGAATTCATACTTAATTACTTTTTGTTTTTTTTTCTCATCTTCACAGGAATTGACTATGTAGATGGACATCAGGGACTGGGTCACATTAAGATGATGCTGATTTGATCTACACTATTGTTTGTACAATTTATACCCAAGAGAAATAAAGGAGTGGCTTGATAAAATGTTATTTTATTGTATTGTCTATTTTTTTACTAGTAATTAAAATTATATTTGTTGTATAGTAAATTTGTTCTGAGAGGATTAAAGCATGAATTTGCATAGAAGGACAGGAAGTAAAGATATAAAACTCTGTCTTAGGGTGGATCTTTTTAACTTTGTAATAACACATTCAGTTATTTAAAATAAAGATTGTGATGACATGTCAATTCTGTGTGAGATTAAATATTTAAAATGTTATTCATAAATGGAAGATGGCCCCTCGCATTTGCTGTAGACCCTTTTCCTTGGCAAAATAAAAATGATTATTTTTAGTGACTTTTATTTTGAAGACGCGAAAAGGAAAAGCTGCAGTCCCCGTGATGTCACAACCTTATTTCTTAAAGTAGTGTTTGGATGATAAAATGCCTTCAATTGCTTTTACAGCACAATAAACGTTAAATTGTTTCCAGCGTTCATATTTACATATAGGTTTGCCGATAAATTAAACGGCACATGTTTTTAACGAGTTACTAAATGTGTTGTGTAAGTTCTTAGATAACATTAGTCCGCTAGCAAACATGCGTGCCTAGGATCCTGTCGGATTTACAAGATGCAGTGTTTTCAATTAAACTGTCTCTTGGCTAATGTTAATTAATAAAGCTAAAATGGTTCTCGGGATACATTTGGCTGGGGTTTTAAGATACGGTGGCTCCAGGACGAGTGTGAATGTACGGCGACTGTTCAACTCTCATGACAGCGGACGTGAATCTGTAAGGGTGAGAAAATCACTTGTTTTGGATCCTTTACCCTCGTATTGCGGTCTATGTTTCGGTTTAAAAGAATAGTATCATAATGTAACGGTTTATCTCTTTCATAAAGGGGCAAATGTAGCACTGTTGTAAAAAAAAAAGGATATTCAAAACTTTAAAAATGCACTTTTAATAAGTTGCTTTACAGTAGGGTTTAAATTCTCTCAATAGTCTTGGTATTAAGTTTGTTCAAATATACGCCCACTTTCCGATTAAAAAAAGGTCATCACAGCTAGTGCTCCAGTTGGAGGACAAAATTCAATCCCGAAAGTGTTTGATAAAAGGCTAAATATGTTTTCGATATTGACTTAATAGATAGTTTAACAAACATAATTGTCGACGCTTGAAGAGGTAGGCTACAATGGATATCCAACGCTGACCTATACACTAAACACATTTTGTTTGAGTGGGTATTATAATTTTCATACAATGATAAGTTTTATGTATTATGGGCATGTCAAAGCATTTGCAAAGTATCTCTTCAGGGTCAAAATGGACCTGAATGTGTTATGATGGTAAATTTCATTATACTAGACTACTAATAAACCTTATTCATGTAAAGCCAAAATATTTGCATATATAGTCTTGGATTATAGTTTCAAAAATGAAGATCCAAAGTGATCCCAGGTATCAGTATAAACATATATATGAAATATCATGTCCATTTTGTGTCACAGGTACTGTATGACGGAGAATGCCCAATTTGTGTTAAAGAAATTAGCTTTCTTCAGTTTCTTCAAAGAAAAAGAGCAGACAAAGTGGATTTTGTCGACGTCTCACTGGCAGAATATGACGAAAGCAAATATGGAGTCAGTTATGAGATGGCAATGAAGGAAATGACAGTCATTGATAAGAATAACAAGGTGAGTGATATGCTTCCACCCTTTTATCGTGAAATATTTAAGTTCATAAATCTGCATTTTTTAAAATGTATTTATATTTAGCTATTTATGAATCCACAACATATAATCTGCATAATTCAAGATAATTTAAAATACCTGATATACCAAATATGTCATGTATTATTCCTCACTGTTTCTGTTTGTTCTTCTGAGGGCAGATTTACCGTGGTGTGCCAGCATTTACAGTGATGTACGGTGCGGTGGGTTTGGGTTGGCTTGGCAGACTCATGTCTCTCCCACTGATCAGGCCTATAATGGATCGAACCTATGGGGTGTTTGCACGAAACAGACTGAAGTGGACAGGCAGACAGAACTGCACCACTGGACGCTGTGTTGAAAAAGAGACATAAGGGTCGGAGAACTTTGCAATGGCCTTCGCACTGTGTATGCATTGTTAGCAACAATTATTAAAGGGGTAGTTCACCCAAAAGTAGTAGTTCTGCACGGACTGATCATAACATCTCATTGTACCATATAAAGCCATGTATATTTATTTATTTTTTGCCTGTATTTATTTTGTTTACTCTAAAAGTGCCAGTAGCTGTTGACTGCAAATACCATAGTTTCATAAAAAATAAAAAAAAAACATTCAATTTAATGCTCTACTGGTGGAAAAGTGAATCTTGAGTATCTTTAGATGCCAAAATTAACAGAATATTTTATTTATGAGTGCACTATTCCTTTAATGTCATAAAGTTGGAACTATAAAGTTATCTACTATTTAGTTGTCTGATGGAAACTATAATATCAATAGTAATCTGTAACTAAACTTCAAACAACTTAATATCTGTATATGTAGATTAAATAATTCATATACTGACAGAGTAATAATGTCACGTGTTGACATTTTGAACACCTCTGAGAGGGGCGCTTTTTCTAAATTTAGATGCCTCCTGACTAGTCATCAACTGTTAGGATGTGGTAGGACAGGTTGTGCTTTAATGAGGAATGGCCAGGGGTTTGGTCAGTGCTGCTGTAAACTGGCCAATAGGCTTTGTACCTCAGAGTAGGGCGGGATTGAAAACCACAACAGAAGGAAGTGTAAACACAAGAAGCAATGCAAAAGCAATAGAAGCATTTGGGAAAGAAAGTGAGAATTTGTAACTTTGAAGTCAAACTCAGGTGCAGAGGAGAAAGATAAAGGTAAGACAAATTATCTTTAGTTTAGTTAGCCAAGTTTTGAGATCTAGAAGTCACCTTCAAGGTTAAGTATGGGTTTATTTTTAAAAGTACTTTTTAGGGTTGTAGTTTTTGTAGTTGCCTAAAACCGTACAACTAACAACATTTCATTACCTGGAATAAAATAAACTTTAAATAAGACGAAAATATACACTCATCAACTATAATTATAGCTAGTTGGCAAGGAAATCTTATTTTAATTTTAAAATAAAATAAGTATTGTAACCAAAATTAAACTATATAGACATTTAAAAACAAAAAAACATTAAAATACAAAATTCAAACTGTTAATACAAGGTACAATAAATAACGAGTGATATTATTTTTGTTTTGTATTTTTTTATAAATCTCTTTACAACTTAATGACAGATTTCTATCGTTAGTTAAAGGTAACACTACATAAAAGTACCGTTTATTAAAGTTCAAAGTTAACTTTAAAGTTAAAGTTCTTAAATGTTAGTTAAAAATGCACATCCAGTTCAAACAAGCAAAAAATATTATTGAATGTTAAGGTTATCATCAAATGCAATTGTTAATAAATGCTGTAAATGTATTGTTAAGTGTAATAGCCAATGCTTGCAAATGATATCAAGTCTCAACATTATCTACTACAAAGATATATTTCACATTTAATTAGTGTGGTTATAATTTAAGACAATCATTTGCCTGCAATATTAAGTGACCTGTGTGTACACAATGTGACAGTCTGTAAGCCCTTAAACCACAACAAAGACAAAAGAGGCAAAGAGTTTTTCCTCTGTCTGCCACGTGACCAACACTATAAATACCAGATCCGTTCTGGGGCTTCATGGAAGTATAAAACGGTATTTTTCTGACCTATGTTGACAGTGTCGTGTTTCACAGCTCTGAGCATGGTAGAGTTTTCTTTTTCACAGAATGGCTTGACATTCTGCCATATTAAAACATTACAGTCAATTGGATACCATGTGAATTGAATTGACTTTGACTTTATACAATACTTATGCCATTTATTAGATTTATTGGAAACACTATTAGAAAATGTGAGATTTTTCAGAGGATAATTTGCAGCACCATAAATAACATCATATAATGTGATAATAATTAAATTATGAAATGTGTCAATAAATGAATATGAGACATGGATGCATTTTTATTTTCTAAATAATCGTTTATTTACTTCATTATTTATTTATTTTAGGATAAAAATGGGTTTCAGTAGTGTAATAAAGCTTAAAATTATAATTAACTAATTAATTATTAAATTATAATATATTATTTGTACATTAAAACTTTCTTGTTTATTAAAAAAAAATTATATATATATATATATATATATATAAATAAATTTTTAATGGGGGAAATTATGATTATAACTTACCATAATTTGCAGAAGATAGCATAAAAATGTGAGTCTAAGAACAATTTATAGACCAAATCCTGTCAGGCATCTTTAGTGCAAAAATTCAATGTTCAAAGACTCAGACACAGAATACAAAAAATATATATATATAATTTGAAATCTTCATTCTTTACCACTACGTTTTAAACCACTAGTATTTATCCATTTGTCTGTAATATGTTTTAACAATTCAAATTAAAATACAAGGGCCTCACGGTGGCGCAGTGGATAGCACGTTCGCCTCACAGCAAGAAAGTCGCTGGTTCGAGCCTCGGCTGGGTCAGTTGGCGTTTCTGTGTGGAGTTTGCATGTTCTTCCCGTGTTGGCGTGGGTTTCCTCCGGGTGCTTCGGTTTCCCCCACAAGTCCAAAGACATGCGGTATAGGTGCATTGGGTAAGCTAAATTGTCCGTAGTGTATGAGTGTGAATGAGTGTGTATGGATGTTTCCAGAGATGGGTTGCAGCTGGAAGGGCATCCGCTGCATAAAACATATGCTGGATAAATTGGCGGTTCATTCCGCTGTGGCGACCCCAGATTGATAAAGGGACTAAGCCAAAATGAATGAATGAATGAATTAAAATACAATTTAGTGTGATCGCTTATCTTTCTATGTATTTTTATAAGTAGGCTACACGTTAGGGCATGTTGCTTCATGTTTACGTAAATATATAAGTTATACAGAACGACAGTGTGTCATTACTTCTCTCATATTTTAGACATGTTATTATCAAAAAATAACATGTCTATCATGTTATTATTTTTTGAAACATCAAAGTAAATAACTTCCATTTAATAACATTTCCATGTATATAAAACCACTTTATCCATTTAATTTGACGTGGACACCAAAATAGGGCAGCTCATCTTTTACTCATTTATATAAGCCTCATTCAGTCTCATTCAGTAATGATTCAGTACTTTACTCATTCAGTAAAGTTCAGCCACACTGAACTGAACTGAACTCTGAAATCTGGACTTTACTAGAACTTGTTAAGCTGCTTTGACACAATCTACATTGTAAAAAACGCTATATAAATAAACTTGAATTGAATTGAATTAAATAACCAGCAGAGGGCGACCAAACATACATCAACATTAAACATTTCTTGGGTCCATATGCAGTAGTCAACATTTGAAGCGGTTCAACACCTTTCATCAAAGTTGTCCTAAAACTATTAAACAACACCCATTCTAGTCTTAGGAAAATTTAGAAAAACTATTTTGATCCACTTCAAATGTTAGCTACTGTAGACTTACCTGTTTGTAGGATTAATGTAAATAAACACTTTTCACAAACATACACTACGAGGACAGAAAATCGATGAATAAATGTAAAATGTACCTATTCCCTAGTGCTAAATTGTGTTTTCATGTTTGTATTTTAGACATCCCGTGACTGATTCTTTTGCCGAAGCTTATCTCCTCCTCATTCAGATCATCTACCCTGGACTTTGTTGTTTTTGTCATGGATTGGTACCTCATCAAAACTCGGGTCTCTAACCTGGGCTCAAGAAAGCTCCGTTTACTGTCTAAAATGAAGCATCTACTAACTAACATAAGGAATGTGCCTCACTTTGTCAGGAGGCCTCATAGGTCATGTAGCTTCTGCTCTTCACCTGATTTAACAAGGAGAATCTCTCTCAAATCTCACAGATCAATGACTACTGTCAGACTCCTAGGAGCCATTACTAGTAATATGAAATACAAGAACATACTAGGTCCTCAGATGTACAGATTTTACTCAACCTCCAATAGAGAGACATTCAAAGCAGAAGCACCCATTGGAGTTTACCAGAATGGCAGGACTGCTTTTCAGCTAGATTTACTTGGAGTGAGATTAGGAGAGTCTTATAACCGTCTCTCTAGGCACGTTAACTTGTATTTTAGGCAGAAACAGGTATCAGTGATGGATTATGAGCAGGATAAAGCACTAACCCAACCACCGAGACGAGTTCAGAGAGACAGACGCTCTGGAGAGACCATTGAGCAGGTTCAAGAAGCTTATCCTGGACTACAGCTCTTCCACATCAGCTCCTTAGCCAATCGATTTGGGGAAAGTTACAGCTATGTGGCCAATCACATTAACACTGTGTTTTCACCAAAGCAAATTCACGTTAACGTATCGCCAGATGAAGGCTTCAGAAAGTCTAGAATCAGAATGCAAAGAGTTACAAGTAGTAAAAGTGTTATTCATGAGGAAACTACCCAGAGATTGATGCCAGAGATTGATGACAATATATGTAGTTCATGGGAAGAAGGATACCTTCACTTTGCCCGTCACATCAATCGATACTTTGGAGCAAAAGTAGCCGATAAAGGACATCAGATCAGAATCACCCAGAAGACTTCAGATTCCAAAACAAAAGACCATACTTCACTTCTTCATCCAAAATCTCCAGGCTTGTTCCACATGAGCAGCCTCACCACACGCTTTGGGGAAAACTACACTCACATGGCCAAACACATTAACCAGTACTTCAAAGGATCTACAGCTTCAGAGAATGACCAGCTGGATGGAGAGCTAGAACATTACAGACATTCACCTGAGCTCATCCAGAATAAATCAGTGTCCTTTTTTGATTGTCTTTTGAATCCCTCGACTATACCTGGCTTTGTGGGCAGCTACCTGGGAATGAGCTCTGGCCGGCAAATTGACCAGACTAAAACTATGACAAGAACAGCAGAGGAAATGCTGGATACAACAGTAAGTCATCTATGACATAGAGCAGACTAATTTAAAGCATACACTCTTTAAAATAATGGTTCTTAACTGGCATTGATGGCTTCAAAAATGGTTCTCCTGTCTATAGCCACATTACAAAGACCTACTTTAGAAACCTTTATTTTTAAGATTGAAGTTTGCCTCTAAGAAGCAAAGTCAGTATAATAGCGTGTTACTTGCTTTTTCTTTGTTATTTGTTATTTTGTGCATTTTGCAAGCAGTTCCTATGTGTCCATCCTTGTTTATTCTTGAAAAAATAGAGCTTTTTAGTTATCGCTGATGGTTTCATGAAGGAACATTAACATCCATAGAAACTTTTAATTCCCCAAAGGGTCTTTAAATTATAAAAATTTTACTCACACTAAGAAAAAGTGCTTAATTTAAGACTTAACTGTACATTGAGAGATTTTTGGGAGAACCAAAATGGTTCTTCTATTGGATCACTGCAGAAGTACTTTTTGGATTCTCATTCATTCATTCATTTTCTTTTCGGCTTAGTCCCTTTATTAATCTGGGGTCGCCACAGCGGAATGAACCGCCAACTTATCCAGCATATGTTTTACGCAGCGGATGCCCTTCCAGCTGCAACCCATCACTGGGAAACATCCACACACACATACACTACAGACAATTTAGCTTTCCCAATTCACCTGTACCGCATGTCTTTGGAATTGTGGGGGAAACCGGAGCACCCGGAGGAAACCCACGCAAACACGGGGAGAACATGCAAACTCCACACAGAAATGCCAAGTGACCCAGCCGGGGCTCGAACCAGCGACCTTCTTGCTGTGAGGCGATTGTGCTATCCACTGCGCCACCGTGCTCCCCCTTTTTGGATTCTTTATTTTTAAAATGTGAATCTATACTTTCAAATCAATTGGATGAATTTTAAGATCTCTTTTCTAGGTTTTGAGGAGGAGGAAAGCAGACGAGATGACTAGAGTTCTACTGAACAAGCTGGAAAAAGCTACGGTAACATCATACATCACTTCTTGTATAGAGGAACTGAATGCTCACCTTATTCAGCACCCGGCAAGCAAAGCTGTGGTGTGGCAGGTAACACTCAAATCCATTTTTAAATATAAAACTATACGTTTATGATTGAAGCTGTTCAGTTAATTGCTTTTATGAAAAACAGGAAAAAGCAGCACTACTGCTCCTTAGCCATCGCCGCGTCTTTTGGATGAATGAAAACCTTCAAGAAGCCGTCAGGGAAACTCTGGCTCTGATTGGTTATGTGGATCCTGTCAAAGGCTGCGGGGTCAAAGTGCTTTCCATTGATGGAGGAGGAACCAAGTATAAGCATCACATTTAATAAACAAACTACAGATTTTTATTTCCAAGATGGCTTTTACTTACAACTGTTTTCTGCATTACAGAGGGTTGGTTCCACTGCAAGTGTTAAAACATCTGGAGGCTCAAACAGGAAAACAAGTGTATCAGCTTTTTGACTACATATGTGGAGTCAGCACAGGTAATAATGCATAACAACCTGCATCTGAAAGTAATAAAGACCATATAAATATAAAATACTTTTCAAAAATTCATAGTGATATAGTTCATCCCAAAAAAAAGAGAAACTTCTGCTATCATATATTTCTGTCAAACACAAAATAAGATATTTTAAGGAAACTGGTTACCACTGACTTTCATGGTATTTTTTTTCCTCCCTTGGATTTTAATGGCTACTGGTCTTCAACATTTAGCAGAATATATGGTTTTGTGTTAAACAGAAAAAATGAAACTCATAAAGTTTTGATACCACTTGAGGATGAGTACGTTTGAACATTGTGCAGTACTGAGTGTGCTTCATGCAGGTGAGTGGGCTTGACAAACCACCTGTAGGAGACATTCTTTCCTCTGCATATACACCAGACACTTACATAGAAACACTCCATATTTCTGTAAAAACATTGTGCAATTCAGAGTGTATTTCACACAGGTGAGTGGGCTTGACAAACCACCTGTAGGAGACACACTCTGTCCTCTTCCTCTCTATATGCACCAGACACTTTCCTACAAACACTCTGTTACAATGATTCAGTAAATAATAATAATAATGATAATAATAATAATAATAATAAACTGGGCTGCACGGTGGCGCAGTGAGTAGCACGATCGCCTCACAGCAAGAAGGTCGCTAGGTTCGAGCCTCGGCTGGGTCAGTTGGCGTTTCTGTGTGGAGTTTGCATGTTCTCCCCGTGTTGGCGTGGGTTTCCTCCGGGTGCTCCGGTTTCCCCCACAAGTCCAAAGACATGTGGTACAGGTGAATTGGGTAGGCTAAATTGTCCGTAGTGTATGTGTGTGAATGAGTGTGTGTGGATGTTTCCCAGAGATGGGTTGCAGCTGGAAGGGCATCCGCTGCGTAAAACATATGCTGGATAAGTTGGCGGTTCATTCCGCTGTG
The DNA here is from genome assembly GCA_903798125.1 of Danio choprae. Classification (NCBI taxonomy): domain Eukaryota; kingdom Metazoa; phylum Chordata; class Actinopteri; order Cypriniformes; family Danionidae; genus Danio; species Danio choprae. Next base: position 4,322,366 of record CAIGQW010000317.1, on the reverse strand, counting down.
GCAACCCCAGATTAATAAAGGGACTAAGCTGAAAAGAAAATGAATGAATGAATGAATAATAATAAACTACTAAACTAACTTAGACTTGTCATGGCATCTCTCTATAGTCGCTCTCAGGTGATTTAAAGTACTTCTTTTATCATCATTTGGATGTCACTTTGGATGTAAATGTAAAAGAATACCTTTTAACTTTTAGATGGTCTATCCCTTTAATGTCAGTGAGATTTATTCTATATTTTTAAAGAAATTAATACTTTAATTGATCGCTATACTGTTTAAATGACCATTGTCCTAGCCCATAGATTTCCGCTTTGCTAATTTAAAGTGTCATATTATACTATACTTTCAATATTTTGATACAACTAAAATCATTAGTTATTGTTTGTTTGTTCATTTATTGGTTTGCTACGTAAAACTCATCTACATCAAATTGGGCATCTTGTTGTTGTTGTTTTTGTTGTACATATATATATATATATATATATATATATATATATTTGTATAATCTGCATTTATTGAACAGGAGCAGTTCTGGCTTTCTTGTTGGGTCTAGCTCGCATCTCATTAGATGAATGCGAAGAAATGTATCATCGATTTGGGACAGATGTTTTTCGGCAAAACCCCCTGGTTGGTACAGTGAAAATGGGCTGGACGCACTCCTACTACAACACTGAAACATGGGAGATGATCTTAAGGTTGTATTTACACACTCTGTTGAAGCAGAAAGTGAATACTCAATCAAAGTCTGTGATGATTTCTTAACTATTCATTTGTGAATCACAGAGAGAAGATGGGGGAAGACATTTTAATTAAAACCGCAAGAGATGAGCTCAGCCCAAAGGTGAGCAGCATTTGACTTTTTCTAGCTCTGTCATGTTGTAGAATATATTGAGTTATCAGAAATATTGGTTAATCAGTAAAATGTTGTGATAGTTTTTCATTTAGGGTCATAAACATGTCTGTAAAGTGAAACTACACAAACTGTATTTGTGTCAAAATCTGTTGTGATTATTATGTTCATGGATTATTTTTGTCTATTTTTTGGGGTTAACTGGATGTACACTTTTGGATTTTTTTTAAAGAGACCATTTTAAAGTTATTGTTGGATAAAATAATAAACAATAACAGTAAATGATAAATACATGGGCCTCACGGTGGCGCAGTGGATAGCACGTTCGCCTCACAGCAAGAAGGTCGCTGGTTCGAGCCTCGGCTGGATCAGTTGGCGTTTCTGTGTGGAGTTTGCATGTTCTCCCCGTGTTGGCGTGGGTTTCCTCCGGGTGCTCCGGTTTCCCCCACAGTCCAAAGACATGCGGTACAGGTGAATTGGGTAAGCTAAATTGTCCGTAGTGTATGAGTGTGAATGGGTGTGTATGGATGTTTCCCAGAGATGGGTTGCGGCTGGAAGGGCATCCGCTGTGTAAAACATATGCTGGATAAGTTGCCGGTTCATTCCGCTGTGGCGACCCCAGATTAATAAAGGGACTAAGCCGAAATGAAAATGAATGAATGAATGAATGATAAATACATTTGAATAAAAAAACAACACATAAAAAACATAAAAAATGTTTAAAAGTTTTGTTGTGTTTTGTATTTTGATAATGTATGAAAACTAAAGGTTTACAAATATACAACATTGCTTTTGTTTAGATTTTTGCATAGTTTGATTTCGGTGAATCTCCTAGTTTCCTCTGTTTCCTCTTTTTCTCTTTCTATGGTTACTGTTTATGTTCCACACCTGTTTCTAGTTTTATTTTTAGTTCTAGTTTTTTTTGTTGCATTGATTTTCTACTGCATTTAGTTTCTTTAGTTTTGCTCTTTTGGATAATTGCATTTAATATCATTATATTTGCTCAGCCATTACAATTGCATTGAAAATTAAGCTTTACAAAAATTCACAACACTGAGGTTTAAACATACTTTTAAATGCTGATTTCATCTCCAGACTGCTGTTGTCTTCTTTCACAGGTGTCCGCTGTAAGCGCTGTAGTGAACTGGGGGAAAAGCCCAAAAGCGTTTATCTTTCGCAACTATAACCATGCTCCAGGAAGACTGAGCCGATATGCTGGAGGATCAGGATACCGGCTCTGGCAGGCCGTCCGGGCCTCATCTGCCGCTCCAGGATATTTCCAGGAGTTCCCTCTCCATGGTGACATACACCAGGTCAGAAAAGTCAGTTTTAGTCTATGTTTAAGGCTGAATATATATACAGAACTTTTTCTCGTGTCTTTTCTCCAGGATGGTGGTCTTATCCTCAATAACCCCTGTGCTCTGGCTGTCCATGAAAGCCGTCTGCTGTGGCCCCATCAGCCCTTCCAGTGTGTGCTATCACTGGGCACAGGACGCTATGATAACGCTAGAAGAGGACCTGCAACCTCCACCAGTCTGAGAGCCAAAATCAGCAACCTGATCTGCAGCGCCACCGATACTGAGGGTCAGTCTGTTGTGCCATAAGTAACTTCTGTCAGCCACTTATAAGCATTTAATACAATTGACAACTTACAACTATGTAAAACTTAAAAAAAATAGTCTGTTTAGTGATTCAGTTTTCTACCATTATAAGGGAAACTTTGGTTACTTATAACATTCATTTATTAATTTTCAGAGAGTTATTTGTATTATACACACACTGAAAAAAAAAACTCAAAATTGTAAGGCAACTTTATGCACAGCATGGGCGTTGCTAGGCCTATTTTAGGGGGCTGTAGCCCCCCTAAAACCTTTGCGATTAGCTCATAAACTGTACACTAAATTATCGCCTGTCCCCTTTAAATTTGATATGAAAACGGCGTCCTCCCCGTCTTTTGTTTTTCATTTGATCAGCAAACCACAGCAGTGCAGAGCGAGAGAACAAGGTGTGTGTTTATCGATAGATTGTTATAATATCCGCTTATTTGCAGTTCTTTGCTATAGATACACTTGTATCACCTGTACCCCAATGTCATGGAGGAGCAATCGGGTTTCCCATTTACTGTTTCATCGGTTTCCTCGAAAAAGTAGCTCTATTTTCATTTCAAAATTAACTACCGATACAAAACACATTACAGTGCATGTGGCATTAACTAGACCATACAGTCTTGCACAGAAAGGATTAAACACAGTGACAGAACCACTTTAAAAATATAGATTAAAATGCTAAATATAAAATATACCATATTAAACATTTTTAAGTGTATTACTATTAAATTACTACTTATAAATGTAATATTAAGCTTATATATATATAGTCCAAAGTCCAAAGACATGCGCTATAGGTGAATTGGGTAAGCTAAATTGTCCGTAGTGTATGTGTGTGAATGAGTGTATGGGTGTTTCCCAGTGATGGGTTGCAGCTGGAAGGGCATCCGCTGCATAAAACATATGCTGGATAAGTTGGCGGTTCATTCTGCTGTGGCGACCCCAGATTAATAAAGGGACTAAGCCAAAAAGAAAATGAATGAATGAATAAAAATGATGTTCTTTTACACACATTTGCATGTCATGAGTAAATTATAGTGCTGATATATTTTTATTTATCCGGCCATTTCTAGGAGTTCACACTCTACTGGATGACCTCTTACCACCGAATGTGTATTTCCGTTTTAACCCGATGCTGAGCTCAAACGTGACACTGGATGAGAGCAGACCTGAAGTGCTTCAGCAGCTCCAGAAAGACACACAGATGTACCTGGACAGGAATCGAGACAAACTGGAGTGTCTGGGTGAAGTGCTGATGGCAGAGCGCACGGCAATCTGGAAAACACGGGACTGGATCAGTGAGAAAGCCTGGGAGCTGCAGCAACGCTGGACCTGAGTGGATATTTTATAGTCCTGACAGAACAGCAGATGAATGAATGCGCTGGTCTCAATCAAGACTATAATTACAAGAACATTTTTAATGGCCATATTCACACTAATACATTTTTTTTTTAAATCTCATGATTCCCTCTCTGTTTTGGCCCTCCATCAACACTGAAACAGCATTTTATGGCAACAAAAAAAATATATCCTTTTGAAAATGCTCTCCAAAGTGGATTAATTGGAACCTTTAAAATGCATCATTCATTTTGAAAGCCTCCATTTTAAAGGGATGGTTCACTCAAAAATGAAAATACTGCCATCATTTACTTACCCTTGACTTTTTCCATTTACTTTCATAGTTCTTGTTTTTCCTGCTTTCAAGAGTTCACACTTAGCTGATGATTGATAATAAAGCGTATTTGGCATGCTGTCCCGGGGGAGAGCCCTGAGCTCAGAATATCCTCGAGCCCAGGGCTCCCTCCCGTTTGAAGGGCGAGAGGGGAGTTTGAGCTCAGGTAGGTCTCGAGAACTCCCCTGCTGTAAACGTGCTTGAGATATTTCTTAAAATGTTATTTTTTGAAAAAGTCAATTTACTTATGGTGAATGTCTTTGGACGGTGGGAGGAAACCTGGAAGCCCGGGGAAACCCCACTCGAGCACGGAGAGAACATGCAAACTCCGCACAGAAATGCCGACCTGCCCAGTGAGGGGCAAAACCAGTGGTGTTCTTCCTGTGAGGCAACAGTGCTAACCACTGGGAGAACCGTGCCACCCAGTCAGGAGAAAGGAAGGAGTAGGGGTGGAAGGGGGGATTCTTCAAGACGAAGATGACTGGAGTGGAAAACTCTGGTTATTTGTAGTGTGTCAGTATTCGTCTGATTGGTGTAATAAGCGGAGCTGATGCGGTGCCAGCCGTGTTCAATCCTAAGCACGTGATCCTCTCCAAATTAGTTTATAAATAAACCACACTTTGTATTTGTTTTGGGTGAACTATCCTTTTAATGTTGCAATGTGGACTACGAAAACAAAGACTTTCAAAAACAACAGCACATTTTTTTATTGCATTTTTAAAAAAAATGCTGATGCAATTTTAGTCATGTGAATAATTCAGATAAAATGCGGTCAACATTGTACAGCAGTTGTTTTGGATGCTCTCCGTTTGACAGTCCTGTGTTACTTCATCTCACTGTTGGTCCATTTATAAAACCTTTCCCCAACATATAGCTACGATATTTCAAAGAGCCAATCTGAAACGCTTCAAGTGTTTTACGTCTTAACGCATGCACAGTACTGGAACGAAAGCGTTTTCTGTCCTTTCAGTGTGGATGACCAGATTTTGGAAAAGAATTGAACATGATAGTGTGGACATGGGCCACTTTTAGGTGAAAATGCCATTTTCAAATGTATCCCTCTTAGTGTATCCCCAGTTATATAAGATTGTGGAGGGCCTTGTTCCAAATCAAATACACAGCCATGTTAGGGTAAATTTACAAAACACCATCATCAAAATGAAACAGAAAACATTTGAAGTGGTTTGTCTCGTACATTTACATGGCAACACTGTTTTGGGAGCCTGTAAATGGAAACCGATTTCAAAATGCAAATCACCTCTACAAAATGTGTAAAAACTTGTAAAACATTTTTAAAAGGAGAGGAAAAAATATGACCTTTTTAAGAGCATTGCTTTGCAAAGTCAAACAGACTGAATGTATTAAGCACTTCTGCAATGAAACCATCATAAGCTTGTAAATGTGTATCGATGTGAATATTTAATATTACAATGTATAATTGATCTCTTATATGTATTTATTGCTTGTATTAGTATGTTATTTTTCAAGATTCATTCATTCATTTTCATTTCGGCTTAGTCCCTTTATTAATCTGGGGTCTCCACAGCGGAATGAACCGCCAACTTATCCAGCATATGTTTTACGCAGCAGATGCCCTTCCAGCTGCAACCCATCTCTGGGAAACATCCATACACACTCATTCACACACATACACTACGTACAATTTAGCTTACCCAATTCACCTGTACCGCATGTCTTTGGACTTGTGGGGGAAACCGGAGCACCCGGAGGAAACCCACGCCAACACGGGGAGAACATGCAAACTCCACACAGAAATGCCAACTGACCCAGCCGAGGCTCGAACCAGCGACCTTCTTGCTGTGCGCCACTGTGAGGCCTTTTTCAAGATTATGAAATTAAATAAAACATGCACTTTATTTGATTGATCTAAGAGCACTGATTGTTTGTCACTGAATGTTTACAGTTATTTCCGAAAAGAAGAAAGCGCAAAAAAGCATGATGTAAGGTATAATTTTAAAAAATCAGGTGTTTTTATTTACCTACATTATATACTGACAATATAAATACTAGAAAGACGGTGAAAATATCCCAGTTATAAAGATGGCAGAAACAATATCTCATATTATCTCTCATATCATGCGTTCTTCTTTTAATTATCTAAGATGTTAAAGTTCAAATTCAAGCAGCTTCAACCAATTATTTAGTAACTAGTTTCACACATTTTCACAAGTTCACTTACTTGTTTCTAATATTTTCTTTAGTTGGCCCAACTTGATTTCATTGTCCAATCAACATTCATCTATTAATCAATCATTATTAGTCCAATCAACAATATCCATTCTGAATATGATGAGCTCCTGAAAAAACACTTTCATTTAAAGTCCATTTTTTGCAGAATTCAAAGAATATCCCAAGCAAGCATAGAAATTTTCACTCTTACAAAATTGTATGGTGTTTTTACAGTGCAAATTTGGTGATTTTGGTGTTGTTTTCAGTGCTACAGGGCGACGTGGTGGTGCAGTGGTTAGCACAATCGCCTCACAGCAAGAAGGTCGCTGGTTGGAGCCTCGGCTGGGTCAGTTGGCATTTCTGTGTGGAGTTTGCATGTTCTCCCCGTGTTCGCGTGGGTTTCCTCCGGGTGCTCCGGTTTCCCCCACAAATCCAAAGACATGCAGTATAGGTGAATTGGGTAAGCTAAATTGTCCGTAGTGTATGTGTGTGAATAAGTA
>CAIGQW010000317.1:4256821-4272136 GCA_903798125.1 Danio choprae | reverse complement strand
ACAACAAAAAATAATTATTGGGTAAATCATAATGAAATGATGTCATGATTATGAGATAGGAAAATCAAAAGGATTACATTTTAATAATTGGGAAGGTGAAATTATGAGATAAAAGTCATAATTCTATCATAACTCTCTGTATGGTATAATAAATATGTATATGGCTATGTTGATTGTGTTTGGTAGATCTGCTAAGTTGCTGCTTCTCTGATTATTCTGGAAGGGCAAGTACAGAGAATTGCTACTTCCAGCATATTTAGAAGATAACACATTGCTGTTGCAAACATACATGTAAAGATCTAAAATCAGCAGATCTAAAAACAACACTCAAGCATTTAAAATGTTGAGGAGCAAGCTAATTGACTGCTGACGCCACCTCAACCAATCACTCGCACCATGTAGTTGATGACGTGGGAGCAGATTAAATGTGACCTGTCACCCTGTGCATGTATAGAACCTCACAACAGAACTTGTGTTTATGAGGAAAAAAAGTGATCAACTAAATTAGGAGATTTAAAAGTCAGTTTTTACAATACTTTTACCAACTTTTAGACATAATTATGATTTAATTTCAGTTATAAGTTGGCAATACATAAAATCAGCATCTGATCCCTTAATAATTATTAATTAAAAAGTCATCTCATGATTACAACTTAGTATCTCATAATTGTAACTTAACATTAACATAATTATGACCCAATATATCATAATTTGAACTTTTGATCTCATTATATCATAATTGAATTTGTACGGCCAAAACATTTTTATTTAAACCTTAGATGCCATTCTTGATCTCATATTTATGACTTAGTATCTTTGAAAAACACTTGGTTTGTCATCCTTTGAGTTGACCTCTAATTTTCTACCTTGTGCATCACAATTCTGACTTTTTGTGTCACAATTATGATTTACCAAAGCACGATTATTACATTTTGACAAAAATAAGCTTCCATGCATATCTGACAAATAATGATAATTATTAATGGGGTCGCCTTTTTAAGATTATATATTAAGATTATATATAAGAATAGGTAATGTACAGCTCTTTTTGCATCACAATCAAAGTGTATTTTGCTATAAGGAATTCCTGACTGTATATTATACTGTAAGGAATGGTATTTTTAACTCCAGCGGCTCGAACTGTAGTTTGCCGAATGACTAAAAAGTCATCAGTATGATGGTGAAAAACTGTACATTTCTAGTCAAACTATCCTTCTACAATCTTATACCAAAAACGGAAATAAGGGCAGTATTAATAGCTGAAAATGTGGGAGAGCGCTGCTGTTATGTGATTGTATTGTATTGCAATATGGAGCAATTAAGTGTTGATGTTAAATCAAAAGTAATTCACAAATACTTGAAAATGAAATGATTTAATAACAATAATTCTCTATGGTTACAAATGAATTAGTTACAAAAATAACTAAATAAAATGATCAAACATGAAATGATGGAAAACATATGACATAAATTGTACCCAGCTTAAATGTAAAATAAAGTTACCTGAGAGAGGCAGAGACAGGGGAGGGAGAGAGAGAGAGAAAGAGAATCGGCCCCAAAAACAGAGCCTGATAACAGTAGAGTAAGAGAAGCTAGCCTCCAGAGCTGGAGAGAAGCGCAGAGCAGGAAAAAGAAGCCGAGCAGGAAAAGACCCGCAGAGCAGGAAAAGAGAGCCAGAGCAAAGTTTTACCAAACCTTTTATATCTCTCTTGACCATGTGAACAAAGCCCAAATGCTGAGACATTCAAACTGACCAATCAACATGTGACCACATCGTAAAACCCCCAAAGTCCACCCACCAGGCCCTGATCTTATCAGTATCTGCCTTTGAAGTCAGTATGGACCTTATTGGTGGAAAAAGACATGTTTTGCCATGTAAACAAATGCATATAATATTTTTCATTCCTACAATACCATTTATTGCTTGACTACTTAAAAAAAAGGTAAACACTGTACAAAACATAAAATATTGATTTATGCTGAAATTGGTTCATAATGGTTCATTGCCTGTAAATTATCTTAAAGCTTCAACATTTGAGTTTCAGTTACAGTGTTGCCATGGACATCTATGAATTATTGGAAATATCTGATATCTGAATGCAAATCGGAATAAATTATTTTAGAGAGGCATGCAATAAAACAGATTAACAATTAAAGTAATAAAATATCAAATTTCTTCCTTCAGAGTTCCCATATATCCCTCCAAGCACAACAGTTAAACCCAATGGGAACTTGATAACAGCATCTGCTACTGTACTTCATGTCACAAGACCTCCTCTTGTACCGACGGCACCCTCAGGATCAGACTTCTGTGCAGGCAGATCAGAGGGCATCTACGAATACCCAGCTGACAGCATGATCTACATTCATTGTGCCAATGGCAGAACCTTCATACAGAGATGTCCTGCAAAGACAGTCTTTGATCCCAACTGCAAATGCTGTAACTGGCCTAAATAACCATGTTATAATTGTTACATGACAAAGTAAATGTTTTAAGTAGTTCTGCAATATTTGGGCCCATTAGTGCCACAATTTCCTTTTTGTCATACTTGTGTTAATGTTTTCAAATTGGACATAGACCGCCAAATATATAACACTGCTTTCTCTTTAAAAATGCTACGTTTTGATGGTCGGAGAGGTATATTTGTCTAATTAAAACTAACCTGAAGCACTAATCGTCTGCTTATTTTTCATTTTGAGCGAGACTGCATTTGTGACACCGTGCCAGGGCTAATTTCTAAACATGCTGTTTGTTATGTTTGTATATTTATTAGAAAAAAAGATCGAAAGAACGAACACCCATCTTTCTGTTAAGAAAAATATTTATTTAACCTAGTGTTAAAAATTAATCTTTCACAAAAAAAATTCTAAATAATGAAGGTAAACAATTAAAAGACAGTTTCAGTGCAAAAATGATTGAAAGTAACACGTAACAGCTTTGCAGTGCAATAAAGAACAATAAATTAGAGAATATCAAATCACTCCACCCGATTTTCATTTGTACGAAAATCTATTGGCTTGTACTGCATTTTTAAAAATGTGCCTCACCATAAACTTAAATCTTCAATACAATTTGCATCAATTAAAACACTAACTTCAGACAGAACATTTACTGTATAGAGCGCTCAGGGTGTTTGAGATGAAACTCAAGTCAATCAACAACACCAAGCAGCATATCAGAATTGAAAAATATTATCTGTGCGTTCTGAAGCAAATTAAACAAAGGTAACTCATTTTCTCAAGCTCCATCATTTCCCCTGAACCCAGGCACATTCAAAAGCAAAAAGTGGCACTCAAAATTGTAAAACACTATTCATCACTTATTAAGGATCCATTCATCATCATAATGCCCAGTTGTCTGATTTATTAGCATGACTAGCTGGTTGTTTTTCCTGTACAGTCACTCTGGTACAGTGTAATGATTATGCTTAGCATTTGTTTGTGTTTTTGGTCATGGTCAGTGTAGCTTATGTTCACTCAGTCATTCAGCCAACAAATTTACAGTAATTTGATCAGATTATTCATTAATCACAACAAAAGTGATGTCAAAAATTAGTGCTGTAGCATGATGTCAAAACCCAGAAGACTCGTTTGAATGTTTTGTATGTGTTTTTATAACGGGGGTGTTTCAATACATTAAGGTCTGAGGTAAATGTTTTAATCTGAATACTGACTTGCACAAGCTCAGCTTGAAAATTAATTTTGAAGTAAACTTGAAGTATTTATGTTATTCTTTAAAATGTTACTACATTAATGTGTTTGGGGAAGAGACATGCACCGCAACTGATTTCATTAATGTTTAAAGGGAAATTGTGTAACTGACTGGTTGACCAAATAGTTTACCAAATCCCCGAAAGAAAAGTAGGCCATGTATGTATAAATCGTCCATTTACATTACTCTAACAAAATGTGTGCTGGTTAAATACAGTTGTAGGCTGATTAGCCTTCCTGTATAATTTAAAAATCTTTAATATTCTAAAGTATTTCACAAGTGCTTTTCCAAATGTACAATGGGCTTTTCAAAACATTGTTTTAAACATATTTGTTTTAATAACTAATTTGCCATGATGACAGTACATAATATTTCACTACTTATATTGCTGGTTACTGGTAAATAAACTGCAATTTAAAGGCTTTACTAGGTTAACTAGGATAACTATGCGAGTCATTGGACAACAGTGGTATATTCAGTAGCCAATCTAATAAAAATGGGGTCATAATATTGACCAAATTTTTTTAATATGACTACTTAAATAGAAATAGAAAAATTATTATAGGAAAAATGTGAAAATGTATAATATTTGAAGAATAAAAATTTTACAGGAGGGCTAATAGTTTTGTCTTCAACTATATATTCATTCATTCATTTTCATTTCGGCTTAGTCCCTTTATTAATCTGGGGTCGCCACAGCGGAATGAACCGCCAACTTATCCAGCATATGTTTTACGCAGCGGATGCCCTTCCAGCCGCAACCCATCTCTGGGAAACATCCATACACACCCATTCACACTCATACACTACGGACAATTTAGTCTACCCAATTCACCTGTACCGCATGTCTTTGGACTTGTGGGGGAAACCGGAGCACCCGGAGGAAACCCACGCCAACACAGGGAGAACATGCAAACTCCACACAGAAACGCCAACTGACCCAGCCGAGGCTTGAACCAGCGACCTTCTTGCTGTGAGGCGAACGTGCTACCCACTGCGCCACTGTGAGGCCTTCAACTATATACATACATGGATATGTAGTGCTGGTCAAACATTTAAATTACACAAATTATAAGAACCCAATTGAAAATGGGCCTCACGGTGGCGCAGTGGGTAACACGATCACTTCACAGCAAGAAAGTCGCTGGTTCGAGCCTCGGCTGGGTCAGTTGGCGTTTCTGTGTGGAGTTTGCATGTTCTCCCCGTGTTGGCGTGGGTTTCCTCCGGGTGCTTCGGTTTCCCCCACAAGTCCAAAGACATGCGATATAGGTGAATTGGGTAAGCTAAATTGTGCGTAGTGTATGTTTGGATGGATGTTTCCCAGTGATGGGTTGCAGCTGGAAGGGCATCCGCTGCGTAAAACATATGCTGGATAAGTTGGCGGTTCATTCCGCTGTGGCAACCCTAGATTAATAAAGGGACTAAGCCGAAAAGAAAATGAATGAATGAATGAATGAATTGAAAATCCGAGAGAACCAGCAGGAAATTAAGTCTTCTAGGTTTTTCATTGGCAGGACTACAGCTCTCTATACTTAAGGCCTGATATGCTTCTAATTAAATGGAAAAATTAACTGCTGTGACATAATTCTGAACAAATTTAGGGCAAAATGAAGTTTATTTAGAGCAGCGGTTCTCAATTCTGGTCTTCGCGGCTCACCTCACTGCTTATTTTACGTGTCTCTTTTGTTGAACACACCTGATTTAGATAGCATAAATAGAACTGTGTTGAGATTGGCATGTTCCCTATATAGTGTTCACTACTCTCTACCCCCTGCACACAGGAAATCGTCTGAACTTGAAGTTTACTTCATTCAAAAAAACCAAACAATTTTCAGCATTTTCAATTATTTCAGTAGTGTGAAGGGTTATTTAACTGTAAACATGTTATCAGCATAAAAGTCACATCTTGTGCACATTATGCTTTGAATTGAACATGCTTTTAAACAGGAATCATGCCAGAATATATATGAACAAATATGATGTTTTTTGGCAGGACACTTATGGTCATCTAACTCTAACTCTAACCCTAACCCTAACCCAAACCCAAACCCAAACCCAAACCTCTAAAGTGGAATAAGAAACATAAAAAATATGCAGAGCGGGGGCCTGTGAGGACAGAGCCACTGGTTTAGAGTTCATTTCAGAAGTTAGAAACTGAAACTTAAAGTATTTGCCAAATGCATGAATGTGATGTAAACCTAATTGCAGGATAAATTTTTATAATTAGATTACACATATGCTCTTCTGTCAAAGCCTGCACTGTTTTTGGATTGTTCAGTAAGGAATGTAAGAATGAAAGTCTCACAACCTTCATCTATTTTTTCAGATGTTCAAATCCCCGAGCTCAGTTTCTAAAACTATAATGTTTTGAGATCCGTGTAAGTAACATCCCACCGTTTACAACTCATGCTGGCTGCTGTGAGGTGGAGGGAGATTCCTGATGTCATTGTTCTGCATGAGCTGGAAGTAAAACAGCACGATCTCTTCATAGTTCTGAATGGAGATTCTCTCGTTCACACCATGGAATCTAAGGAAGGTACATGAATGTTCAGTTATATTACAGGGTCCTATGAAATGCATTCTAGTTAATTGAACTAGACATCCTAGATCAATTAACTAGTTCATTCTAGTAATATTAAATTCAACTAATCAGTATGTGCTGTAAACCAAACTGCACCATTCATTCAAAAAACATGCAGATCTCAGATTTAAATAGTCTCTTTTAGTCTGATATTCACAGACATGTGTTGTATTCATATTCATAGAAATGGAGATTTATACATTTCACAAAAGCTGAATAAATAAGCTTTCCATTGATGTATCCTTTGTTAGAACAGGACAATATTTAGTAGAAATACTGAAAACGTGGAATCAAAGGGTTTCAAAAATATCTATAGACTTAGAAATCCGCCTTTAAATGAAATGCTTATCAATGCACATTACTAATTCAAAATTGAGTTATGGAAAGGCAACTTACTAAATATCTTCATGGAACAAGATCTTAACTAATTATTAAATATATATATATAAATAATTATCATTAAACCATTTACATTTCGATCCATACACTGTATTTTTGCCAAAATATACCTGTACAAATAATATTAGTTTTAGGGTACAGTGTCACATATGATGATTTGATCAGATGTATAGCAATACTTTTGATTTATTTATCCAAAATTTCCCAAATTCTGTCACATTGCACATTACACAGCTAATTCTGCTTTTATAAAAATTCTAATTTAATGAAATGTATCTACCACAGACAAAACCTGTCATTGAAAGCTCTACTATTTAAGTGTTAGAGCCTTACCTCTGAGGATCCCCAGGTTTAAACCACGACGGAGAGAAGCGATATATGTCTCGGGTGATGTCTTTGTAGTGCCGGCTGTCAGTGTTGCCCACACAGATGCCTGTGAGAACAAATCATAGAGTGGCTTTTCTCAAGTCAATGATGTATGAAAGGGCCACTTCAGCAGAAATGCATCACAGGACTAACCAGGGGCCACTGTGAGCTGAGGAAACATGGCCAGCACTGTTTTCTTGATTATCTGGAACCCGAACGACTGCTCATCATAGGAGCTGATGGGCAGCGGGTCGAATCCATTCACCATCTCTATCTTCACACGCTCATCAGATATGGTTGACCGGATCAACTCCAGAACCTACAATAACATATACAGTAGGTTTGGATCAACATTAATGTGCATAAATGATGACAGGATTTACATTTTCACATTAAAGGGGTTAGTTCACCCAAAATTTTTTATTATTTTTCTAATTACTAGCCCTCATGTCGTTCCAATCCACTGAGATCTTTGTCCATCTTTAGAACATAAATAAATATATTTTAGATGAAATCAGAGAGAAATCCTCCATAGACAGCAATAGTCTTGAGACCTTCATAAGAAAATTTTCATGGGACTTCAGTGGTTCAACTGTAATAATAAAAACAGCACAAAAGCACGCACATCACTCTAAATGGCTCTCCATCAGACAGTATTCATCACAACATGTTGCTCTTTTTATACACTTCCGAATCACATGAGTTCATACATTATCTCACAACAAAAACTAGGATAATACACATTAGTAAAATACACAACTTACATATTCAAAACGAAAATACAAAAACAAATCCTAATAATACATCACAAACAAAGAAAAACATAACAGAATATAACAAAGAAATGCAACAAAATATAGCCCAAAAATCTTTACCCAAACAACTAATTAAACATTAAAGAAAAGGACGAATATTAAACTCCTCATTTAAACCTCTTGGAGACAACGTATCTAGAGTGAAAATCCAAAAGGCTTCACGTTGTAACAGCAATTTATTAAGACCCCCCCCCCCTCCCCCGAATGTGGACACTTAACAACTTCAATCCCTATGTGTTGTAGAGTGGAGACAGAATGTCTCATAACTGAAAAATGCTGCGCAATCGGACCTCTAGAATCATGGTGTTAAATAGCGCATCAATGTTTATAAATACAAATTTTTAAAGGCCTACTCGTCTTACCAACATAACATAAACCACACGGACACCGCAACAAATAGATTACTCTAGCTGTCTTGCACGAAATCGCGCCTCGAATTTTAAGCTTTTTAGCTGTATGGGGATGTGTAAAGGTTGACGCTTTGAATGTGAAATTGCATTGTTGACAATTCCCACATTCAAAATTCCCATGTGGTATATCAACTGTAATCATACAAACTCCAAAAACACTTTTGTACACCAAAATAAACCTGTAAAAACAATTTTGTTTTGCCAATGTCTTCCGCATTAGATCAGGGTGCGTTTAATATATGCGCCTGACATGACCTGATGCGGATGAGAAGACATAGGTGAATGAATTAATTTTTACAGGGGTTTTTTTGGCACACAAGAGTTCTTGGAGTTTCATATAATTACAGTTGAACCACCAAAGCTACATGGAATGATTGCCAATGTTTTGGTTCCTTTTTTGGACATTGAAAGCCTGAAGATGAACGAATGTCTCAGGGGATTGGAATGACATCAGGGCAATTAATAACAGAATTAAACATTTTGGGTGATCTAATCCTTGAAGTATGCGTTAGCTACTCAATACTCTGTAAGGTGTCCTCAGTGTCTTATTCTGAATGATTCATATGAGTTAGCTATACATATAAGTTAGAAGAGTGAAAGTTAATAGATGAGCTATCGGGATTGTAGTCTGGACTGAATGAGTCATTGCTGTGACCTCTCACCTCCTGCAGCGTTTGGGCTGAGTGGATGCGGAAATTGACAAAAGCCTCGGCGTATGACGGGATTATGTTAATCTGTTAGAAAAAGAGAAATAATGAGATCTCCATTCGTGCGAACTACTTAGTGAACTTTCAAACAAAGTGACCGACCTTTACACCAGAGTTGAACATTGTGACGGCAGTTGTGGTCCTCACAAATGCGTTTGTATCAGGTTTTCTCTCCAGCACTCTGATTATGAAAAAGACACAGACTCAGAGGTTTATTTACAAGCCTACACTGATGTTTATTCACAAAAGGTTGGTGTTGATTGTAATCAATTAATATGGTAAGAAAAAAATTATGTTTAAAAGTGATGTCACCAAGTCTTTTTTTATTTATAAAATACTGAAATATTGTGAAATATTGATACATTTTAAGACAAAAACAGATTTTTTTTAGCAGTCGTTCTTCAGTCTCCCATGGTCTTCAGAAATCATTTTGATTTAATTCAGTAGCGAATGTTCTATGATGAATAGACAGCCTAAAAGAGCAGTATTTATGTTGAATAAACTGTAAAAATTATATTTAAATTAATAATAGTATTAAATTCTTATTCGAAACAATACATAACATAATTTATAATATTAATAATTTATCTAATAAAATGTATAATTATAATACATATAATAATAAAATATATATATATACTGTATATGGTACAAAGAACTATGTAACAAGCTTCTCATATAAGAGCAAAAAAAGGCCATGGCAGGAGAAAGAATTTGTTACCGGTCCAAAGCATTTTAGATGCAGGACAAAATCTTGTAGAAAATATGGTTTAATATGACCTGAATTATTGTAGAGAGCATTAAGAGCATCAATATGAACTACCTGCTGAGTAGAGGAGAGAAGAGCCACAGATTAGACATGATGAATCTGAGAGGCAAGCCAAACTATAAAATAAAACAGGAAAAATGGCTTCTCATATATGCAGAAAACAGATCAGAGTTTCAATAAATGCAAAATTCTCTACTTGCACAATGTTACCTTATGTGCCAGGTGTTCAAATGTGCCACGCTCTGGACCATAACCAAACAGTCTGGGCATTGGATTTTCCTCCAGTCTAGAAACAGATAGCAATATATATTCATATATGCCACTATGGGCCTCACGGTGGCGCAATGGGTAGCACGTTCGCCTCACAACAAGAAGGTCGCTGGTTCGAGCCTCGGCTGGGTCAGTTGGCGTTTCTGTGTGGAGTTTGCATGTTCTCCCCGTGTTGGCGTGGGTTTCCTCCGGGTGCTCCGGTTTCTCCCACAAGTCCAAAGACATGCGGTACAGGTGAATTGGGTAAGCTAAATTGTCCGTAGTGTATGAGTGTGAATGAGAGTGTGTGGATGTTTCTCAGTGATGAAGGATTAATAAAGGGACTAAGCCAAAATGAAAATGAATGAATGAATGAAAAGGATCGTGAGTAGGCCTAAAATAAGTAAATGATGTTTTGGCCGTTTATAGTTGCCCTAATGTAACGAAAGCCAGCTACTGATCGTGTAAAACTGATCCAGCAATCTTTCGCCTCCTCGTACAGCATTTGTCTCCCATGCTGGTATAGCAGGCTCGATTTTAATGACCTGAATTGCCAGAGTTTGTAATTTTAGGTCCTGAAATGTAACATAGCTGTTTATTTAAGCTGTGTATTTCAATTCAAAACACAATTTCCTACTTAAATTCAATACGTTATATTCAACTTCCTGATTCCATTTCCAAAATATTAAGTTCTGTTTAAAAATATGAAGTATAATGTTCAAAAGGCAATTTTCAGTTCAATTTAAATTTTAAAGGGCACCAATTTGAACCATTTTTCAAGATTTAATATAAATCCGTGTCTCTGGAATGTGTCTCTAAAGTTTCAGCTCAAAATACCCATCAGATTATTTATTATACCTTTTTAAATCTGGGAAATGGGAGCTGTTTTAAGATTGTAGCTGTTTTTGTTGGCTGTGCCTTTAATCCTAATGAGCTGGTTCTCCCCGGCCACTGTCCCCACTTGTCACAGCCATAGCCTTCACTTAGACAAACAGCTCAGTGACAGACAAGAATGAAGCAGATCTCCTTTACTACAGTAAGAACTTTCACAGCGGTTATTTGATACATTTGTTGTGGAGTTATTTTAAGCCTTTCAGAAGCGATGAGTCACTCACAATGTCATTATAATGTTCGCTTGCACACACACGCACACACACATACACATACACACACACATACACAAAATAAACCTGATTTAAGTCCACAAACCAGGATTGAAGCGTCTTCTTTCATAATTGTATTGACATATGTGGCTGTGGTGATGAATTACGTAGCAATTTTACTGTCTTTATTACAAACATGCACTGTTTTAAAAACTTTTTAAACTTATAAAACTGATTCTAGATCACATTTGATGATGATTGATGAGCACAGCGAGCTGAACAAATCTTTTAATCCCAGTTGCTTTGCACACGTCCTGTCCAGGTCCTGTCTTGTTGATATGATTATACACGTTACTATGGGGACATATTAATACGCGGTTGTCTATCAATTCGGTGGGCGGGGAAACTGCACTCCTAAGTCAAGTTGCGGTCGGCCTCAAAATGGGAGGGATCTGAATCCTATTTAACGTCATGACATTTTAAAAAAGAGACATATTGTGTTTCTATCACCCTAATATGACTGTAAACACAATATACCTACACACAGTTCTGTCCAAACATTTTAGCTAGAGCTATTCGACAAGCGATTTAATTCAATACTTTTGGCATTGATTTTGTTCCATAGTAAATAAACTAACAAAACTGGGAAAAGGAAGTATGGGTGTCCGTTTACCTTCTGACTGCTGATGCCAAAATGCCAATGCTGCTCTCTCTGGGGGGCATGGATGAATGTCCTGGAGAAGTACTGACACTCAGCTTTACTGTGGTTTGACCCTTCTCACTGATACCTATTCTATAACACAAACACAAATCAGGTATCAGTTACACACGCATTCGATTATTCAATGTCAATATTAGTAGAGCTGTTCGAAATAATAGTCTCACAGGGCAGCAGGTCCATCTAGGCCACTGATAACACCGTCCAGCACTGCCAGACCTTCATCTAAAACATACAGGAGCTTCACTCCACGACTCTTCAGGAGCTTCACTATATTGACTGCGCCATGCAAGCCATTCACCTGATGAAAACAAAAATAATTGCTATTTAAAAAATATTCTAAGGGTGTGTTGTAGTTTGGCTTTCTTAGTTTGTCAAGACCAGAGAGAATGACAAATTTAGTCTTGGTTAACGGAATCATTTTTATGACCAAACTTAAATAAACAAGACAACAAAAATTGATTTTATAAAGTATAGTTTTGAGACAGAACTATTGTGCGCTGGGCTAAAATGTAATGGTATAATGGTATTAATGGCACTGTCCAGCTGATGACCCTAAATGCACCATATCACCAGTCACCAAAGTCACACAAACCTTTTAAATATGGACATTTTTTGTTTGTAAAATGCTTGGATTTATTTAAGGAGATCTTTATTCACCCCTGGAGTTGCATGAGGATGACTGCTTTTTATTGGACTTTATTTGGAACTGCTGATAAAAATTATTGAAATAGCATTTTACTGTTATTTACAGTGCATCTGGAAAGTATTCATAGCGCTTTACTTTTTCCACATTTTTTCATGTTACAGCCTTATTCCAAAATGGATTAAATTCATTTATTTCCTCAACATTCTACACACAATACCCCATAATGACAATGTGGAAAAATATTTTTTGAAATTGTTGCAAATGTATTAAAAATAAAAAACCTGAAAAATCACATATACATCAGTATTCACAGCCTTTGGCGTGAAGCTCTACATTGAGCTCAGGTACATTCTGTTTCCACTGATCATTCTTGAGATGTTTCAGCAGCTTAATTGGAGTTCACCTGTGGTAAATTCAGTTGATTGGACATGATTTGAAAAGGTATACACCTGTCTATATAAAGTTGCAGGGTTGACAGTGCATGTCAAAGCACAAACAAAGCATGAAGACAAAGGAATTGTCTGTAGACCTCCGAGACAGGATTGTCTGGAGGCACAAGGCTGGGGAGGGTTACAGAAAAATTTCTGCTGCTCTGAAAGTTCCAATGAGCACAGTGGCTTCCATCATCCGTAAGTGGAAGATGTTTGGAACCACCAGGACCACCAGGACTCTTCCTAGAGCTGGCCGGCCATCTAAGCTGAATGATCGAGGGATAAGGGCCTTAGTCAGGGAGGTGACCAATAACCTGATGGTAACTCTGTCTGAGCTCCAGTGTTCTTCTGTGGAGAGAAGAGAACCTTACAGAAGGACAACCATCTGTGCAGCAATCCACCAATCAGGCCTGTATGGTAGAGTGGCCAGACGGAAGCCACTGCTTAGTAATAGCCTGCCTGGGACTCTCTGTCAGGGTTCTGCCACTCCTGTCTTGTAAATTCATGTTTAGGTGGCAGAGTCCAGACACTAGTCATGTCTTGTCCTGTATGTTGTGCTCTACTCGAGTTTTCTCGGGTCGAGCACTCGTTTTCTGTTCCTGTGTCTTTTGTATGAGCGGCATTTTTGATTGCGCGAGACGCGCGCGCTCCCGCGTAATTCGGAAGCGCGGGGTTCGCGTGTGGTCTGAGATGCGCGCTCTTGTCCTGGTGTTTGTTTGTTTGTTCTGTCTGCAGCGTGGTGTTTCATTCCCAGCGTCTCAGTCTAGTTGGTTTCGGTTTTGGTTGCCGCTGGGATGAAACATGCACGTTGCATGTGTGAGTGCACGGTAAGTGTTTTCACTTATCGTGTACTCGTGTCTTGCGTTTAGTCTTCTGTTGGTATTGTGTTTAGCACGTGGTGTATGTTTACATGTGCCGCGTGCGTGTCGTGTGAACGCGCGGTTAATGAGTTATCTCATTGGCTGCGTGTTCGAGTCTTGTTTACCTCCTTGTTGTTTACCTCCTTGTTAACCCATTATTACTTTATTATGTTCACCTGTTTGTACGTTAATTATTTGTGCTTATATTCTCCTCATGTTTGCTGTCCTGTGCCAGTTCGTCGTCTGATATCCATCTGATATGCCCTTGTTGTGTCCTGTCAGATCCTGCCTTGTCCTGTTTCCTGCTTCCTGCCACCTTGCCCAGTCAAGTTTGTTTGTATTGTTTATTTTATTTGTTAATGTTTTCCCCCTTGGGGTAGTTTGTTTTGCTCTTTTGTTTTATTTTGATTATTAATAAACCCATTTCCCTGCAATTGAGTCCTCGCTCCTTTCCCTCCACCCCACCAACCCTGACACTCTCAGACCATAAGAAACAAAATTCTCTGGTCTCTTTGGAGTGAATGCCAGGCGTTACGTTTGGAGAAAACCAGGCACCATTCATCACCAGGCTAATACCATCCATACAGTGTAGCATGGTGGTGGCAGCATCATGCTGTGGGGATGTTTTTTAGCAGGAGGAACTGGAAGACTAGTCAGAATAGAGGGAAAGACGAATGCAGCAATGTGCAGAGACATCCTGAATGAAAACTTGCTTCAGAGTGCTCTTAACTTCAGACTGGGGTGATGGTTCATCTTCCAGCAGGACAATGACCCAAAGCACACCGCCAAAATATCAATAGAGTGGCTTCACAACAACTTGGTGAATGTCCTTGAGTGGCCCAGCCAGAGCCCAGACCTAAATTCTATTGAACATCTCTGGAGAGATCTGAAAATGGCTGCACACCGTCGCTTCCCATCCAACCTGATAGAGCTTGAGAGGTACTGCAAAGAGAAATTGGCAAAAATTCCCAAAGACAGGTGTGCCAAGCTTGTGGCATCATATTCAAAAAGACTTGAGGCTGTAATTGCTGCCAAAGGTGCATCAACAAAGTATTGAGCAAAGGCTGTGAATACTAATGTACATGTGATCTTTCAGGTTTTTATTTTTAATAAATTTGCGACAATTTCAAAAAATGATTTTTCACATTGTCATTATGGGGGATTGTGTGTAGAATTAATTTAATCTATTTTGGAATAAGGCTGTAACATAAAATTTTTTTGAAAAAGTGAAGCGCTATGAATACTTTCCGGATGCACTGTACAGCATTTTAGAGCTCAAAAAACAAAATAACTCCAATTGGATACAACTGAAAAAAAGAAATTTATATACACCTAATATGCCTTTAAAGTGAGTAAATCAAGGGATAATTTTCATCTTTGAGTGAACAAACTCTTTAATGGAGTAATGGTTTTCTTATCAGGTGAGAACCTGTAAAGAGCTCATAAATTTGTAGTCCACACACACACACACACACACACACACACACACACACACACACACACACACACACACACACACACACACACACACACACACACACACACA
>CAIGQW010000317.1:4221197-4256721 GCA_903798125.1 Danio choprae | reverse complement strand
ACACACACACACACACACACACACACACACACACACAAACACACAAATGAAGATTAGCTGCAAGGAGATTTCTAATGCATGTAATTTTCAACATCTTGACTATGAGGCAAAGATTTTTTTATTTTTGAGCATTCTATTCTTGTTATCATGCCCTGTTTTTGCTTTGTTTAGATATTTTTGGACTGTTTTGCATCATATTTTTTTTCAGTGGTCAGGGCCAGTGGCTGTTTGTTTGGTGCACACCAGGGTCCATTTAAATGGACCGCATTCACAGAGCAATCCCACTTCAGTTTGTTTTAATCAAACCAAACCTTACAAGTGTGAACACAACCTAAATGACTACAACTCAATTAATTTGAAACTGACCTCCTCGTCGTGGCCCAGGCCAATGTAGAAGGTTCTGCGAGGAGTGTAGCCTTTTTCCAGCAGGTATTCCAGCGCCTGACGGATCCCATTCAACAGCAAACATCATTACAGTTAGCATTAGCCTGGTCTGAAGAGATGTGCAACTGTTTTAGTGAAAAATGATGGAGTGCTGATTGACTGTACCATTACAGACTGTTTATTGTCGATGGTTCCTCTTCCATAAATGAATCCATTGATCTCCTGAGCAGAGAAAGGAGGAGCGTCCCAACCATCCGCCTCATTGGCCGGCACTACATCAATGTGAGCCAGTAGCATGTAGGGCTCCAGATCTGCATCTGTTCCTGCTACCGTGAACAGGTGACTGTAGTTTCCCACCACCTCATGTCTGACCAGACTGGAGGAGAAGACCTTCGGGAAGACTGAAAAAGAACCAATTGTAATATAACACTACTTAATTTCATTCATTACAAACCCTAGCAAATTCTGATGAAAATCATTTTTTGTTAATTGTTAATGAGTGATTAGTTGTTAATAAGTGATTAATTAACATTTAACATTATTCATTTTTATGATGTTTTTAAACTTTATTCTATTATCAAATGTGGGAAATGTATTAAGTTTAAAGAAATTGTATGATTACATTGCTTTCAAGCAAAAAAGCTCAAACAAAAATGCATTGGTCCCACTTTATATTAAGTGTCCTTAACTAATAGGTGCTTACATCAGAAAATAAATACAATAAGTCCTCATTGTGTTCATACTGATGGGTCAACAGAATTTGTTAAACATTTTTGAATACAAGTACAATGTAAAACATGTATGTACATAAAAAGTGCATTGTACCAAATGATTCATTCAAATATATAAAATTACAACATATTGTAGATGTAGCCTAAATCAAACTATAATTCAGTGGCTTTTTAGTGCATGAATAATGCTGCACTTATATTTTCCATAAATCTAAGAAATTGTATTATACTTTTTTCTCACACCAGGGTTTACTGTTGAGCTTGTCGAATGAGTATAAAAATGTAATGTATTTATCTTTACTCATTTTTATAAAACAAACTTTGCTACTTACCAAGCTGCAGAAAGAGTTTGGCAAAAACAGGTGGCACCACAATTTAGCTTAAAAATCACAGTTAAATATTACTATTTTGCCCATTAAAATTAATAATTGCAATATATGTCTTGTCAGTAGAGTGTGTAATTAATTATTCATTCATTCATTTTCTTTTCGACTTAGTCCCTTTATTAATCTGGGGTCGCCACAGCGGAATGAACCGCCAACTTATCCAGCATATGTTTTACGTAGCGGATGCCCTTCCAGCCGCAACCCATCTCTGGGAAACATCCATACACACTCACTCATACACTACGGACAATTTAGCTTACCCAATTCACCTGTACCGCATGTGTTTGGACTTGTGGGGGAAACCGGAGCACCCGGAGGAAACCCACGCAAACACGGGGAGAACATGCAAACTCCACACAGAAATGGCAACTGACCCAGCCGGGGCTCGTACCAGCGACCTTCTTGCTGTGAGGCGAATGTGCTATCCACTCCGCCACCGTGCTGCCCGTGTAATTAATTAATAGTGTGTAATAATTCTGTAACTAAAATATTTTAAAATGATAGTTTACCCCCAAAATGAAACTTTACTCCTATTTACTCGCCCTCAGGTGGTTCCAAACCTTTATGAGTTTATTTAATCTGTAGAACACAAAATTGTTTATTTTGACATGACCTCCATTATAGGAAAAACAAATACCATGGATGTCTATAGTTACAGGTTTCCAGCATTTTTCAAAATAGCTTCTTTTGTCTTCAACAGAAGAAAGAAACTCAAACAGGTTTGTGACAAATGAAGGATGTGTGAATAATGACAGAATGTTCAGTTTTGGGTGAACTATCCACACCTTACGTTGATTTTATTTATTTATTTTTATTTGCACAATTTTAAAACCAGTTCCCTCACCAAAGAACATGTATTATGTGCATTTCTGGTTTACAAAAGGTAATGGCTGGTCATGGCAGTTAGTGCACGGTTTCATTGCTTTGACAGTATGTTGTTGTATCTAATGATGTCTCGAGTCTCACCGCTCCTCAGCAGTCCGTCAAATTCCTGCAGCGCGCTCGTGTTCACGTGTGTTTCGGTAAAAGACACGGTGGGAATCCGAATGGCCGCTATAACAGAGACGAAGAGAAGCCATCAGAAACATCTCTTATCTCCGACAATAGCTACCGTTACAACTCTGCGTTAATGCCTTCCGACAAGTCCTTTCACATCACGTGACATCAGTCACACATTAAACTGCGCGTTAGCAACAATCGGAAGAGAGGTGGACTCGGTATTACTGCGTTGATTTTTTTACCTTTGAAATTTGCCAGCAGGTTCTTTCTCTGTTGTGTGCGTAAATGAAGTGAAATGGTTGTTGTGTTTTCCCATTTTCCCAGCTGAAGCCCCGAGTCCACGTCAAGTGTAAACGTCCTAACAGTGGCAACGAGCAGCAGAACTATAACGGAAAATATGACACTAAATATCAGCACTTTGATAAACTTCCATAATTTCCAGTGAGTGCTGTGGCCTGTCATGTTTCAGGAAGTACGAAAGACAGTCATTACAGGAGCAGGGTTCATGTTTATTTAATAGCTCGTCGATGGCGCAGCACGAGCGCCATCTGCTGCTGTGGATTAGAATCACGTTTAAG
Source organism: Danio choprae (assembly GCA_903798125.1). NCBI lineage: Eukaryota > Metazoa > Chordata > Actinopteri > Cypriniformes > Danionidae > Danio > Danio choprae. Next base: position 4,253,643 of record CAIGQW010000317.1, on the reverse strand, counting down.
ATAATATTAGTATTATTTAATAACTTTGATGTTACATTTACTACATTGGTTAACATGAAAATACTAATACTAATCTATGTATGCACGTAGCATACATTAATCTGGCAAAACCTAGTAAATAACTTGATTTTGTCATGTTCTGTACATTTAAGATCATTAAATTCTTGTATTGTTTAATTATATCATGTGATAGATAAAGTCTGAAAGTTCATTAATAATGGTCTTAAAAAGTCTTATAAGTCTTAGTTTTACTTTAACTCTGATTAAACTGACATAAAATATTGCATTGAATCTTGCATAAAGTTAGTTAACATGGTGGAGATTTAAATTAAACGAACATAAAAACATGTTGTCATGATTATATAATTTTAAGTGTGGCAGGTAAGACAAGACTCAATGCAGTTAATAGGAGACAGACAGCAGATGACTGCTTGTGAATGAGATTTAGAAGAGGCTGAACCCAATATGAGGCCTAATATTTACTCAATTTAACATTTAAACAAATGCAATTACACTACATAATGAAGTAGTACAGCTGTTAAACACTTGTAGCCACATTCCATCTAATTTAATCTGTAATCAGAGTTATTCAGATCTGTATTTTCTTACTTTTGATGGAAAAGAAAATCATTGACTGAAGTTGGACACCCAGGTTAAGACACAAGGTCAAATATATAAATTGATGTAGTTTATAACCTCTGTTATGACAACAGGAATCTTTATCTACTCTCTGTATCTTGATGACTTCGCAAGATTATGGTGAACTATACTCTCATTCACATCCATAAACATCTGAATATCGTTTTTTTTTTTTATTAATCATTGACAATAGCGACAGGGCAAAGTTAAAAATACAAACTCTGACTTACAGTAGACTACCTTTACTGCATGAGAAAAATGATAACCTGTGATCTAAGACGTTGAATTCAGTGAATAGCAGTGTTCAGATATGTGCATACCCAGCTGACCTTGAAGATTCTCAAAATTAACCTAAAAATGTCCCAACACTTAAACAATAGATAGCATTTCTGATCTATCAAATACATTCATTCATTTTCATTTCGGCTTAGTCCCTTTACCAATCTGGGGTCGCCACAGCGGAATGAACCGCCAACTTATCCAGCATATGTTTTACGCAGCGGATGCCCTTCCAGCTGCAACCCATCTCTGGGAAACATCCATACACACCCATTCACACTCATACACTACGGACAATTTAGCTTACCCAATTCACCTATAGCGCATGTCTTTGGACTTGTGGGGGAAACCGGAGCACCCGGAGGAAACCCACGCCAACACAGGGAGAACATGCAAACTCCACACAGAAACGCCAACTGACCCAGCCGCGGCTCGAACCAGCGACCTTCTTGCTGTGAGGCGAACGTGCTACCCACTGCGCCACTGTGAGGCCCCTATCAAATACATATATTTTCCAACCAAAAACTAAGCATTTTTCACAAAGGATGATTTTAAAATTGCAAACATTGTGATTTTGCAAGAAACATCATGAAACTGCAGGAAATTTGGTCTTTTATTCACATCTGCACTGGTTTGGCAGATGATTTGCATTTCAACATTAAAATGCTAGCTTATCCCAAAAAAAAGACTACCTGTTGAAAATAATTTAATTTATTTATATTATATATGTTGTATTATTTAGCTTTACATTATTTCAGGAAATAGTTTGGGGTTGAGAAATGTATTATTTATTTTTGAAAGATGTATTTTATGGTCACTAAGGCTAAAGAGCAGATCAAAATATACAAAGTTAAAGTTAAAGAAGACCCAGGACACGCTGGAGGGACTATGTCTCTCGGCTGGCCTGGGAACGCCTCGGGATCCCCCCGGAGGAGCTGGAGAAAGTGTCTGGGGAGAGGGAAGTCTGGGTTTCTCTCCTAAGACTGCTGTCCCCGTGACCCGGCCCCGGAAAAGCGGTTGAAAATGAATGAAAAAAAAAAATCATTCTGATGCTAAAGATTTTGAACAGTAGTGTACAAACCACTTTTATTCAGTCAGAACCAAAGTATGCAAACGTAACATTTTAAATGTGAAGTGTCGGCAGATTCCTGACATCACTGTTCTGCATGAGCTGGAAATAGAATAGCACGATCTCTTCATAGTTCTGAATGGAGATTCTCTCGTTCACACCATGGAATCTAAAGGAAAGTACAAGTTGGTTAATATTTAGGTCGTTTTACAGCACAAGTACAGCCAGTTAAACACAAAATTTCATGTGTCCTACCTTGCAGTATCTCCCACCTTGAACCATGAAGGGGCAAAGCGATAGATGTCCGGAGACAGTTGAGTGTAGTGCCGGCTGTCAGTGTTGGCCACACAGATGCCTGTGAGAGCAAATCATACAGTTTGTTTGTTGACAAAACAAAGAGTGAGAGAAGCTCTTAGGGAGTCAATGATTTATGTAAAGTGCACTTAAACTGCTAGAGCTCTTGACAGTGAGAGCTTGATTACAATGCTGAAAGCCTCACCTGGAGTTACAGTGACCTGAGGGAAGATGTCCTGAATGCTTTTCTTGATGATCTGGTAGCCAAATGTGTCGTCCTCATAGGAGCTGATGGGCAGAGGGTCAAATCCATCGATGAACTCTACTTTCACCCGCTTGTCGTATACAGTGGATTCAATTAGGTTGAGAACCTAGATGAGGAATAGGGAATTCATTTGGCTTTAGTAAACTTGAGTATATAATATTGTGACCAACACAATTCTGTGATCTTTCCTATACTTTTGCATTTACTTAGTAGAGAAATATTAACAATATGAACACAATACAAAATGATGGGGAAAAAATCATGTTAAAAACAACAAAGAAAAAATACAAATTGTAAAGGAAAATACAAGTATGATATAAAACTCAGATATTTATGACAGCACAAATTAACTAATTGAATGTTTATTCATCTTTAAGGTAGTTAGGTTTAATATTGGGCAGGATAAGAAAAGTTAAATAAGATCATGCAGGATATGTACTTTATAAGTAGTAATAAACAGCCAACATTTTAATAGCAGGCACTTAATGAGCCACTAGTTAATTGTGAGAATTAAACTAAAGCTTTACCAAATAAATAAATTAACAATACTGCTTTATGTAAATACATCTAATATATAAATTTGCTACAACAACATGCTATTTTTTTATTTTTACACTCATGTTTGGAAAACAATTAAAAAATCCTAACTTGGACAGGTAGTTTATGTCTTACCCGCCGCCATGGTTGATTTTCGTACCACATTTGGTGGGTGTTCATTTTAAACCCTGCTACGGATGATTGTCTGTATTTATGTGGATTTCTGCAACTGTAGATTTGCATAAGAGTAGAGCTAAAGCTGCCTGTGTTGTCTGGCATTTCCTTCTGGAAATGCAAATGTAGCCAAAAGTGTGAGGTATCTGAATGTGCCAATGCTGTGCCTCTCACCTCCTGCACTGTCTGCGATGAGTGGATGCGGAAATTGACAAAGGCCTCAGCATATGCCGGCATCACGTTAATCTGTCAGAGACAGCGAGAATCACCATTTAAGAGCTTTTTTCATCTAAATGTCCGAATAGACAAAAGGATGCACATAACAGCCCACCTTTACACCAGAGTTGAACATTGTGACTGCAGTTGTTGTCCTCACAAAGGCATTTGTGTCAGGCTGTCCTTCCAAAACACTGCAAATGTGGTTTGAAATTGTTACAGATCATAACAAGTGCTAACAACTTACTGCAGAAAGCAGAAATGAGGCCTACCTGCTGAGTATAGAAGAGAAGAGCCACAGATTAGACATAATCATTCTATACTGCCACCCGAACTAGAAGGAAAAAGAGAAATTACGGAAAAATAATAATAATAAAAAATAAAAAAGAACAGTGTATTTGCATGGCAATGCAACCATATTTTAACCATACAAGACAAATTCTAATCTGTTTGAATTAAGGAACAGTTCAATTAACTGCTTGCCTCACTCATGCAACAATATGACATATGCATGATCACTTAGATGTTTGCTGTACAAAGTGTGCATCACATGACACAGACTGTTTCTAAATGCAGCTGCAGTGATACGCTGACTTTACTAATTGAGCACTGGCTCTTTTATTTACAAGGCGGGACTTGTTTTGCCATGCTGTATGCTTCACTTTCTCCCATTTGCAATTGTATTTTTTGTATCTCAAGTCTCTAGTATAAAGAAATACAGTATTAGGAGTGTTGTCAAGCATTTTTAATTATGATTGTTGTATTGTTACCTTATGTGCCAGGTGCTCAAATGTGGCACGCTCAGGACCATGACCAAAAAGATTGGGCATCCGATTTCTCTCCAACCTGGAAAATTAAGAGTCAAACAAAAGAAAACACTAGATACTTAATTCTTTCTTGCTCAGTTTACTTTTCTTCATTACCTTCCCTACTTAACCTGACTTGACCTTATCCAACTTTTTTTTTTTACATTATGACATAACATACTTTCTTACTTAATTCGTATTTAAATGTTAACAGTTTTCATACTGAAGTAAATTAACCATTTATTACCTTGCAACAGCTGACGCCAGGATGCCAATGCTGCTCTCTCTGGGTGGCATGGATGAATGTCCTGGAGGAGTGCTGACACTCATCTTTACAGTGGTCTGACCCTTCTCACTTACACCAATTCTACAAAAACACACAGGAAAAAAGAATACACACAAGTTCTATATCAAAACAATGATATTAAAGCAGTAAATGATGGTCTCACAAGGCAGCGGGTTCAGTCAGGCCATCAACAACACCATCCATAATCGTGAGACCTTCATCTAAAACGTAAAGAAGCTTCACTCCACGACTCTTCAACAGATTCACAATCTTCACTGCACCATCTTGACCATTGATCTTTGAGAAAAAAACAAGCAAACAAAAACCTGCATTAATACAAGATTTCAGCTGTGATTTCAGCAGACGGCCTTGAGACTGACCTCCTCGTCGTGGCCCAGGCCAATGTAGAAGGTTCTGCGAGGAGTGTAGCCTCTTTCCAGCAGGTATTCCAGCGCCTGAAGGATCCCCTTCAACAGCAAACATCATTACAGTTAGCATTAGCCTGGTCTGAAGAGATGTGCAACTGTTTTAGTGAAAAATGATGCAGTGCTGATTGACTGTACCATTACAGACTGTTTATTGTCGATGGTTCCTCTTCCATAAATGAATCCATTGATCTCCTGTGCAGAGAACGGAGGTGCGTCCCAACCATCCGCCTCATTGGCCGGCACTACATCAATGTGAGCCAGCAACATGTAGGGCTCCAGATCTGCATCTGTTCCTGCTACCGTGAACAGGTGACTGTAGTTTCCCACCACCTCATGTCTGACCAGACTGGAGGAGAAGACCTTCGGGAAGACTGAGGGAGAAAAAAAAAAACCTTTTGAATGGAAAACATCCTTACACTCCCAATGCTTTATGAGTCTCACCTCTCCTCAGCAGCAGGTCAAACTCTTGCAGGGCAGTTATGTTCTGATCAGACTCTGAAAAGGACACTGTAGGAATCTGAACTGCCGCTATACAAACATAAAAAGAAAGCAAGAGAAAAATTATATGTACATCAAAGCTCGGCTGAAAACAACCTACTTTACTCAACATTGGCCATGTCTTTAGACTGACTTTTATAAAGAATATTCCGTTTATCAATATTTTATTATTATTTTGAAGTGGATCAAAGAGGTTTTTCTAAATTGTCTTAAGACCAGAATGGGTGTTCAATTGTTTTAGGACATTTTAAAATGTTTTAATTCACTTCAAATATTGACATGTGTACACTACATTCATATATTGAATAATCCTAATTCATTCATTCATTCATTTTCATTTCGGCTTAGTCCCTTTATTAATCTGGGGTCGCCACAGCGGAACGAACCGCCAACTTATCCAGCATATGTTTTATGCAGTGGATGCCCTTCCAGTTGCAACCCATCACTGGGAAACATCCACACACACTCATTCACACACATACACTACGGACAATTTAGCTTACCCAATTCACCTATACCGCATGTCTTTGGACTTGTGGGGGAAACCGGAGCACCCGGAGGAAACCCACGCCAACACAGGGAGAACATGCAAACTCCACACAGAAACGCCAACTGACCCAGCCGAGGCTCAAACCAGCGACCTTCTTGCTGTGAGGCGAACGTGCTACCCACTGCGCCACCGTGAGGCCTAATTCATTCATATAGAGGGTATTAAAACCCTTTTCTAAATAAATTGACTTTTCTTACCTTTGAAGTTGTCCAGCAGCTTCTCTCTTTGTTCTGGACTTAAATCGGGATAAATGGTGCTTGTATTTTCCCATTGTCCAAGCTCTGTGTTTACTTTAAATGTAAATGTTCTACCGATCACAACCGAAAACAAAATTAAAACTGAAAGTAGCAGGATTACCAACAGTATTCCAAAAAACTTCAAGACGGTCTTCTTGGTGAATTTGGTCTTCATCTTTCAAACGTTCAGCAAGAAATGACAATCATGTGTAAGATCAGGGTTCATATTTTTTATAGCCTCACTTATGATGCAACATAACTCTGCTGGTGTGATATAACACCAATAACAAAACGTAAAGACCAACTGAGATTTTTTTTTTTTTGATTAAAGAACAAAAATATTTTAACACTTCAAACAAATGCACAAATTTTGAGTAACTATTTAAATAAGCATTCCTGTATTTTTTTTATAAGCCATCCGAGAAGCATCGAGCGTGACGCCTGGCCCGTTTGCGTCTAGGAGGAGGTAGTCGAGCTGCCACACTGGCCTTCAGATCCTCTCTGTAAGTGCGAAGTTCATGCCATTGTCTGCTGGGTGAGGTTGCAGGCTCCTGGACACGACGAGGGAGGAATTGTCTTAACACTGGAAAAAGCTTTTTGTCTTCCTCAAACCTTTCAAGAACAGCATCGACCGCATCACCAAACAGGCCAGATGGAGATATCGGGGCATTGAGGAGGAAAATCTTGTCCCTTTTATTCAGAGAGGACAAATCCAGCCACAGATGTCTCTCAGTGACAACCATTGTAGCCATAGAGTAACCAATGGCGTGGGCTGTTTGCTTAATGGTTCGAAGTGACAAATCAATGGCTTTGCGAACTTCTGTAACTGCTTCAGGACCAATGCCCTTGCCGGTGTCCAGGTCCTCCAGCATCCTGGCCTGGTACGCCTGTAAAACTGACAGAGTGTGCAGTGCACCTCCGGCCTGACCTGCAGCTTTATATGCTTTACCGACCAGACAAGAGGTCACTTGAGAGGGCCCTGGAGGCAACGTTGGGGTGCAAAAAAACGATGCGGTGGAAGGGGAGAGATGGTTCCCTAACGCCTGTTCCACCTTTGGCATCGCTACATAGCCATGCTCTTTCAACCCCATGACATTAGAGGAGAAAGACAGCACCGGGTTATATACTGGGGCCACATAAGGAGTCTTCCATGACCTTGACAACTCTCTGTGGGTGTCAGGTAAAAATGGAAGGCTTTGCTTTGACGGGTGAGCTTGGTCTCCAATGAGAAACATACCGTTCAGCCGACTGGGCTTCTCAATTGGGTCTCGTGGCCAGTCAATACTCAGTCTAGCCACAGCCCGAGTAACAACATCAAGCATCTCAAAGTAACCTTGATGCTTAACGGGTATAACGTGTTGCGCTGACCTGACATTTAGCTTTTTTGAGGCTGGAAGCTGGTTCTCGTTTTGACTGGAAGTTGTTACAAGGTCCGGTTTCGTATCCAGAATGGGTTGCTCAGAGTGAGGGCGAACAGCAGCCGCTGCGCGCTCGTTTGCGGAGGCCACGTTTGCCGCAGACACGGGGCCCGAAACACGATGTGCAGATGCACGGGTTCCTAAATTGGTAAACACAGCCAGGCGGGAGCGGAGCTTGGTTATAGTTAAACGCTGGCAGTGGACGCAGTCAGAGCCGGTAAGAGCCGCACGAGCGTGCTCCGTGCCCAAGCAGAGAACACACAACTCATGCGAGTCCTCCATTGCAATACGATGAGGACATGGTGCCACGCATTTCTTTAACACTTTGATAGTAGCCATAATATAATTACAAATTAGATACGTTGATAAACGATCACATAACTTTGACATGCGTGTTTTCTGATGGGAAAAGAGGGCAACAGCCAATTTAAGGTCACCTGACTTCCGGTAGGGACTCGGCCAATGAGATTGCCTTGAATTCCTGCATTTGAAATATCGTATATTGTAAGTCAAAATTACATAGAAAGGAAAATAATTAGGTGTATGTAGAAAAGCGGTCTTGCGTTTATTTAATCCAGTGAATATGAAAATATGTCGTCATTTATTGATAGTGAATCGTGTGTGGTTTGTATGCAAAATTGGGATAAATAGTATTCCATAGGTAAAACATTACTTAATAGTAGCTTTTTTTTTTTTTTTAACCAGCCCTTTAAAACAATATCTTTGTGGGGTTTCATTAAAAATACATTGGCCCCAAGTAGTCTATTAATACAATGATTTGACAAATGGTAGGATTTGAAATACACAACCAGAATATTTTGTATTTGCTAGAAAATATATTTACTTTCTTACTGAATGTTTGCCAGCCATTCCAAATAATCTTCCAACAGCCCCTTAATAGAGGTTTATTTATGTGTGCGCCTTTATGAAAACACAAAAGGTTTGGAGAACAAATTTATTTATTCACAAATAAAACCAACAAACAAAAAGTACACAATTAAAAACCAAAGCGATCATGACTTCTGTAAGACTGTAAGTAGAATGTGATTCTCTCTGTACAAGTTCAGGTATCTGCATGAGGATGGACAACAAGAGTATAAATAACCTCTGTAATTTTCAGGTAAAGAAAACGGTATAAAATACAAAAATCGATTGTATAAGATCAACCAGAGAAAACTCACCCCCATGCACAGGACTAGCCAACTGCACATCCTTTTAAAGTTTTAAAATCCTATTCTGTCTTTCAAAAGCAAGCATGGTGGAATTATGTAGATTAGTTTCACTCAGTTCAACAAAACATTTCCTCTGACACCAGTTTATAAAAGATAATCTGAATGACGCCTGCTGACTAGACCCTGAGATTAATTCAACATCTTTCTTTAGCATCAGTGCATCAAGGCTAAGCGCCGGTGAAGGATGAGATGCATATGAGAGCAGATTCATGCAGACCATCGAGAAGAGCAGTAAAAGGACTGGAGAGCGGCTCGTCCATGCAGGAGTAGATGATGTAGAGCAGACAGACCACCAGGAGGAAGACCATCACCTGAACCCACAGAGGCACCAGACGCTGCTGAATCTCCTGCCTCTCCAGTGTAGTGGGACTCAGCAGCGGCATTTCAGGATATTTAAACTGCACAGGACGGCCTGCAGCTCCCTTTATAGACCTTCTCTTTGTAGCACTGCATGCAAAAAAAGACATTAGGAGAAAAATAATAAAGCATACAGTCAAAAATTACTGTTAATTTACTCTCAGGGGCATCCAAGATGTAGGTGACTGTTTCTTCAGTAGAACATTAAAGAATATTTTTAGATGAAATCGTGGTTCTTGGTCATTCATAAAATTACATTGAATAACTATTGACACATTGGGAGTCCAAATACAAATCACAATTACTAGTAGTGGCTCCTGATCATACTTCAAGGTCTTGAGCAAACAATTGGCGTTGCATTATATCAAGTCATAAAGGATAATAGTTTTAGCCAAAATATTCTTTAAAACGTTCTACTACAAAAAACAAAACTAAAAAACTAAAAGAATCTCCACTTCTTGGATGGACAGTAAGTTAAGGGCACATTTTTTATTTTTGGGTCAAATATCACATATTGTACTCACAAGATTCCAGTGGGGGTTCTTTCAGCATCAGGGAACATCTCTGAAAGAACATCTGATACAGGTTCCTATTGGCCACAAAAAAACAACAACATTCTGAATAGAAATAAATAGCAATATGACAGAGCAGTCTACATAAATGAAAATCGAAGAGAATCAGACACCACAAAATATGGAGGGTTAATTAAAAAGGAAGATAGGAATAAAGGCCTAGACCATGACATGAAAAATCATGACAGATTTCATATGTAAAAATTATTTTAAAAAATAATACTTAAAGCTCAACAATTCTGCATCTATTTAATGAAAAAAAAGTGTAATAGTGTAAAATATGATTACATTTTAAAATAACTTTTCTATTTTAACATTAGTATCTGTTTAACTCCTGTTATGTCAGAGCAAAATTGAGCATCGCATGACCCTTTAATAAGCATTGCCACTTTCAAAATAATGTATGTCTTAAAGAAACACACACACACACACACACCTTATTTCTTAATTCTCAAAAGGAATTATTTTGGGTTGAAATATAGCAATATAGTTACTTTACCGGTAACAATTGACCTCTATAATATTTGTTTTTCCTATCATGGATGTCAGCGGTTACTGGTTTCCAACATTCTTCAACATATCTTATGTTGTGCTCAAAAAACAAACAAAAAAAAACTCATACTGGTCTGGAACGAGTGAAGGGAGGGTGAATGACAGAATTTAAATTTTTGGGTGGACTATTTCTTTAACAGTGTAGCTCAACAATACAAAGTTCAGTCATCATGTGAGCTGCATTCATGTGCATTGCATTAGGATCATATTATTCATAAATAAAGGCAGTCTTTGATATAACGCTTGCTGTTCAATTTGACCAACCAAACTTCAACACTGGGACAGCATTTTACAGTATCTTTACCTTCGAAACAAAAAACTGAGGAAACGATAAGCTTCCGCTAAAAATTAAATTAAAAGGATGCATTTTCCTGGCTTATTTCCTTTGAACATTTCACAGAGGTTAGAGCTCTCAGATCTAGAAAGTCAGTGCAATAAAGGCAGAAAAGAAAGAAACAAAAGAGAACTCAGAGGGAATTCCCAATGGACCCAGGCAGTGTGAAAGCCCATTAGATGTCTGGCAATGCAGCATGTCTGCTGAATTAAACATCCAGAAAAAAAGTGAGGGCAAATGAAGAGACAGACCCTGAGGAGAGAGGAGGAGGAGGAAGGAAAAAAAAATAAAAACAGCTGTTACTCTGACAGTCTGTTTCTGACGGGATGATGGAGATGTTAAACAAAGAGATCTTCCGGTCATGGTGTCTTTATCCAGCCTCATGAAGTCCTGATGAGAAATGCAGAGCTTTTGTCAGATTTGTTGAGCGTCGCTGTTAGCAAACACATTATCTGTATCCACAAACCCGCAGGGCCCTGCTGTCCACCGTCTGCTCGGATCTCAAACCAGACCACCTCTCGGTTTCTGTTTGTTTGAACTGAGGACTGAACCTGTTCTCAATCTGCAGACAAAACCAATACAACACACACAGCAAAAATAAACCCCCAAGACTCTCTATACAACCACCAACCAAAACAAAACCACTGACAATCAACCCAATATTATTGTGTTTTGGCTGTCTGAAACACACATACACACACTCCCCTCTTTCACCATCTCAGTGATGCTGAAGGATCTGTACAGGGAGCTGCTGTTACTCAAAGAACCATTCTGGGCAGACACTGTGGACTTTCCCTGAAAGAGAAGCAAACTGAATAAAGCACAAGTGAAAAGCAGAAAAGACATCAGGAACAGTCAATCAGATGGAACACCGAAAGCCCACAATCCTTCAGTGCTATGCAATCAAACATTTTCTGAAAAACAAAAAGTGTTTATTTCAACAACAATTGGCAGTTTTATAAAGAGACCATATGATGCCATTTTTAAAAAAGTACTTATATTGCTTATAAAGTGCAACAATCGAGCTCCAGAAGTAAAGATTTTATTCGTTCTTGCATTCCATAGGAAAATTTATTTTTAAAAGCAATTGATAAACCTAAACAGTCAGACTACAACACTTATAAGTTCCAAGATTGTTAATAATTGTACATATCTTTGTTAAAAGCCAACACTACAGAAAATTCCAAATAATTAGAGACTCACAAAAAAATTAAAGCAAAGAATGGCAATAGAGCCATGAAGCACTGTGAATAAAGTAACTGAGGTGGTCTCCTTATGCTCTCAAAATACTCTGATATTTGCATTTTAAACTTGAAATATATTGGTTAAACCTATGCTACAGAGAATATACATATACACTTATTTAACAACATACTTTACATGCCAATTTGCACATAACCGCTGCACATATAACGTTGTATATAGTAATATACCTGTACATTCACTTGTCATTTGCATATCAGCATTTATTACTTACTTCTATTTTTTTAATATATTTATTATCTGTTTTTTGTCCCGTCTCTGTAATTCTGCTGCACTGTAGAAGCTTGTCAAGAAAGCAAATTCCTTGTATGTGTAACATACTTGGCAATAAAGCCCTTTCTGATTCTGGTAACACAAAAATCAACAGTGCTATAATATTTCCCAGTAATTTGCCTTCCACGGTGTTTCACGGGATTGTAGTCATTTCCCTTAAAGCAATCCAGAGTGATTTTTTTTTTTTTTTGGTGCTTAGCAGAATGAAATGACTGGAGAAAAGTCTGCACACTCTCAAACATTAAACACCAAAAAGACACCAGCAAGATTAAGTGACAAGCAGTTTACTGAAAAAAGGCAAACATTTCGGTCAAGTGTTGACCGTTGTCCATGCGGAACAAACATTGTGTTTGGTTGGGGGGGGGGTTTCAGTGCTTAGCCAAAACCCTAAAGCATGAGTTGAAAAAGTAACGCCATCTTCCACAAATTGCAAAGTTCACTTGTTAACAAACAGTTAATAATGGCATCAATATTAGCCCAAACAACAGACCCATTACACACTAAAGGACAACATTAATAAAGCACCATGTGGCCTCTCGCAAAACTGAAAATCCACAAAACAACCGTGAAGGAAGGAAATAGTGCTGCTGACCCCTTTCATGCCCTGCAAAAAGTGATTAGTGTCTAAATTAACTGTTCCTACTGTACATTTACAAATCCAGCTGAGGGCATGAAGCAGCGTGGGTAAAAATCTCTGCTCTGACTGAAAGTCCCCTTCTGTGGATGTAAGATTTTGCAGCATGACATGTAATGTAATGCTATACATACTTTAACCACAGAGTGGTACCATTGTTCATACTACACTGAAACTACACTCAGCTGCCTTCTGACATTTTTTATACAAGTTAAAATATTTCTCCTGCACAGCTTAATATGCTGAAACAAAACGGTATGTTACTTCAGTAGGCTGAAACAACAAAGCTGCATGGTATGTGGGTGCTCCTGGTGAAGATGTATGTTCTGGAAATAAAAAAAAAAAACCTAGATAAAATAGCAGCAAAATATCTTGCAATATTGAGCCAGGTAATCACAAAAAATACCTATATTTTCAAATACCAATATTTCACAGTAACAACTGGAGGGCACCTGCAGGACTTTGAAAACCAAATGCAAAAAGTTTCACACAAATAAATCAGGCATCTAAGGGTTTTTTTTTTTCTTTTCAACCATCATTCACCCAGGACAAGTTTAAAATGGTTTAAATACCAATATATAAATTTTTACATTTAGATGCTTGAAGACCCTCAAACCTTAAACTTTATAAAACTGAATTTAAGATTTTTGCAAGACCATCGCAAAAACCCCGGAGCCTCCCAAGTAGCTCTTTGGCTTTTTAGGACAGGACAATCTATCTTTGTCATTATCAGTTTGTTATGCTAGTAGCATTAAAAATGACACATTTAGCCTTATACGTTTACCACGTTACCACGAAGGGTCTCTTTGCTACATCAAAAGTGTCCTTCTCACATACATAATGCATGATGTTACACAACAAAACTGACTGACAGCTGGTCTTTTAAACCTCTTTCCACAGAAAGACTAAAGCAACAACCGCTGATCATGTTAATGATCAACACACACCCATAGCAGGATCAGTTGAGATAATGGATGAATCATGTTTCGGTCTTGGGGGGAAAAACACAAGATGGATTCAGGTGCATGTAGAGCCACTTACTCTGCTTGCTGTTTTGATCGTCTCTGTCTGGGGCTTCGCTTCAGACAGAAGCTGCTCTGACTCTAAATAGACATGTAAAACAAATGTATTACAAGCGAGGACAAAAACAGGCAGAGTATTTATTAGACATTCAGTATAGGCTAAATAATCTGTTCTAAGCAGATCTTCTGGCTACTTCAACACTAATCTGGAAACATTAGAAAATGCCATTTTTTCTCCACATTGTAGGCTTTATTATTATAAAGTTTAGAAAATTTGCATAAATATCTAGAAATGTAAAAGTAGAATTTGAAAATTTAGTCGTGACGCATATTGTTATATGCACAGCTGTATTTAATTCAGAATATCACCATTTAAATATATTACTATTGCCATTCACATTGATGCTACAGATAAATGTTAATTTGCTAATCATCATACTATGTTCCTGCAAAGACTATTTATAAAAGATATATAAAATTCAGTTAGAGGATGTTTTGACATAGGACACTAGACCATACATGCATTTGATATATAAATTAAATTGATAATAAATGACCATGCCAGAAGAAAAGTCTGTTTTTAAACTACTTCAAAACATGAATAGCAAGTTTCTGTGTTAGAGGATGTTATTTTCAGGTAGACATTTAAAATAGAATAAGTAAAAAGTTTCCTTTTGTAATTAATTTTAGCTTGCAACAAAAACTCAAACTAAACTGTCCTAAATACCTTGCCTGTAGTTTGTAATTGTGCAGGACTTTTGTTTGTGTGTTTTTTTGCCTGCTAAATTAAAACCATGTGACATTTAAGATTTCTTTCATTTAGTAACAAAAGAAATAAACGCTTATGCAACCTTTAGGATAACTGCAATATGCAGCAAGGATGGCATCTGCACAGTTGTCATCAGCATGTCTTGCCAAAGACATTTGCAACTCTTTTTTTAACTTCTAACTCAAATAACAGAAACCTCTGCAAGTACACAAGATTCATGTTTGGAACAAGGGTGAATAAATGATGACAATTTTCAGTTTTGGGTGAACTATCCTTTTAATGGTGAAGCATGTGGCTAATAACAAGGTTTTTTTATTCTAGACAACCATGAAGCACTTCCAATGTGCTCCATCCAACTGCTTTTGAAAAGCAACATGTTCTATGAAGTTGCAAACAGTTTTAATTGGGGTCAGGTTTTGTTAGTTATTTAAGGGTTTGTTGAAATTAATAACTGACTGACCAAGTGCTTTATAAAAATAAAAAAAAAGACATGTTTTGGACGCCCACAAAATACTGTATGATTCTGATGTTCCTTGCGATATCTACTAAGCTGATGAATTAAATGAAAGGGTTAGTTCACCCACAAATGAAAATTGTTATCAATTACTCATGCTCATGTGGTTACAACCCCAAGACCTTCATTAATCTGCAGAACACATATTTTAGATAAGATATCTGACTCTCTATAGATGGGAATGGTCCAAAAGACAATCAAACCTCAGAAAAGGAGGCAAAAACAGTCAAAACATTCCATGTAACTTCAGTGATTCAACTGTAAACATATGAAGCTCTAGGAAAACTTTCACCAATGTTCATGAATGTCTTCTCTTCCAAGTCAGGGAGCATGTTTAGTTTTAATTTTTTTAAAGTTTTATATTGTATATAAAGTTTTATATATACACATTACATATTATATTATATTAATAATAATATTATATTAATAATAAATATATATATATATATAATTATTATAATATTATATATTATACTATTAATATTATATATTATATTAATATATTATATTTGTATATAAAGTTTGATACAACAGTGTTCTTGGAGCTTCATATGATATTATTCATATGACTTTTAACCTCTCAGGACCATTGTTGTCTATAGAAGGTCAGAGATCTCTTAGATTACATATAAAATATCTAAATGCGTGTTTTGACGATGAACAAAGGGCTCAGAATTTATAGTTTTTTTTAATAACATAATTTTGGGGGGGGGGTGAACTAACCCTTTAAACTGTTAGACGACGAAGACATACAAAATGTCCACTGATGGTGGGGTCCAGCACAGGATTAGGAAGCTAGACTAATCATTCAGGAATCTCAGAGTACTTCAGCGTCAACACTGGCCCTTACCAGAGTCCTGTTCCTCATCGTCCTCTTCCTCACTGTCTGAATAGACACCTGCATCTGCTGTACCATTGACCTTGTGCTGTGCTGATGTCTGTGCTGAAGAATCCAGCAGCCTCTTTAGCTTCTTTTCATATAAAAATCTAGTAGACGCTGCTCAGAACACACAAACACCAGAAGAACCAGATTAATTTATTGCATAACCCATTTTAAAAGCCAAACAACCGTGACTTCAACAGACTGACCTAGAATGGGTCCAGCTTTGACACCATATTGGAGCAGTTTGGCTTTGAGCTGATCATCAGTCAGTAAGCCCAGGTCTACCATTTCTCCCGCCTCTTCTTTCTCAGCCTGTACAGTGAAATACACACAACAAACTATTTTAATAAAAAATCCTGTTGAGGCAGTGAAATTATAGCGATTCATCACGGCAGAGAGAGGAATCAGCACATTTTAGCATAATCTAATAAACATACGCTGACACTAGCTTGCCAAAGGGTGAACCTCGGCTCACGCAATCCTCAATAGACTCTTGTTTTGAGGCTTTCTCGCCTTTGCATCTTGCACTGACGCGTTCTGAAAAGGGGTCACATCCAATATTAGCTGCTGTAGCAGTTTCCCCATCACAAACCAACCTCAGGCTGAAAAAAAACTTCACTTTTTAGCAGAATCGAGCAAAAATGCTTTGCGCTATCAAACAAAAACAAGTTGCACATGAAAGAAGCCAGCGATTAAATATTGCATCCAAATGGAAAGTTAACAGTTTTTTGACAAATTGAGAAAATATTAAACCACAAAGGAACAGTGTTATACAAACATCTGAAGTTTGCATGCTTGTTATGTAAAAATTGTAGAAACTCAAGTGCTAATGGCTCAGAACAGATGGTATTTATCGGAGCTGTTTCAATGTAGCATTGAGTCAGAAATCCCTCTAGCACTTAGTTTCTCAAACTTTCAGGCAGCAAACTAAATTTGCAGACCACCTAATAGTCTCATTTTGCTAATAGTCTCTACTGTTCCTGCCTTGAGACACCAATAATATCCATAATTCTTTTTTGTAGAAAAATGCTAGACAGCAGGTTTGTGCTTATTTCCCTGGTATTAACTAGACTGCTGCTTTCAGCAAATGACCCTAAATGAGCCAACTGTTTGCAAGACAAGTAGCTGAAAAGTTAGACATGAAGTTACATAAAAGATACATAACTGAAACATATTATAAGCATGTACAACAAAAACAAAGTGTGTGTGTATACATCAATACATCGTTATATTTTGTCATTTTTATACCATAGTATGTATATTTTTATTTTTAGGCTATTCAATTGTGATTTATACTATTACGTAGTGATTTTGTGGAATATTTCTATTTAATTTAATCTCACTTTAAGGACTGTTTATATAGCACTGCTTTCAGAAAAGGTTTTAAGCATTTTGGCTGTCTATTTACACAAGAGCATTTTGGGTCCTGAAAAAAAAACTTTAGAAGCAGGTGGTTTTTTCTTCAAAAATACAAGAGACAATTTTTTTGGTAAATCCTTGCGCTCACATTTCTTTCCTGAAATTTGTCTCTGATACACAGCATGTTTGCTATTTGAATTTTAGGATTGTTTTTTTTCTGTGCGCATGTTTGCTCATCTGTCATATAGTACGTCTGTGAGATGTCCATTACATCTGACAAGATGAATTTTGAATACAAGATATTTTTGCATGTCAAACAGACCTTTTCTATTTTCTCTTTTCTATACAAACTCTTTTTCTATTCAAACTATTTTATAGACAAATTGCTCTTTACCTCAATACCCATTTCAATCAAATTCGCAAAAGTACTAGATCAATTCAAAAAGTCATAATGTGATGATGTAAAACACAAAACAAGAATTTGTCAATTTATTAACCTGGCAAAAGCCCCGCTACTTTCCAATGTAGCACAACTTTGGCCGTCACACAGTGAAAACTTCCAATCATAAACTGAGAACCTGACACTTAAGTCTAAGATGACTTCGACCCAGATTCCCCAGGCCCCTTTGAGGGCCCCTCTGACCCTCTCTTTCTCACTCACACAGTGGTCTTGCACACTGCCAGAGAGACAGCTGGAGCCCTGTACTACAACTCTGAGGAATCATGTTTCACACTAAAGAACGAAAAAAATATATAATAAATCCCCATTTTGACAGAAAAGCCTTTGATGCTTTCAGAGACACGCATGCTTTAACTGTATTTCACTGCAGTTGGGAGCTGACAGGCGATGACCTACAAAGCCCTCAACAGCTTGAAAGCCAAGAACATATGGCTATGAATATTCACAGCACAAATCAAATCTATTTCAATCACGCCACCTTGCGTCAAACTGCTGGACAGACAAGCGTGGATATGGAAAGTTTAGGGGGAATCCTACCAAATCTGTCTGCAAGATGTGAGGCGTATCAAAAAAAAAAAAAACACTGTCGAGTGCAGAAAGACAGTCTTCAGGAATGAAGATTAATAACACGTCCTTGTACACATGCGGCGTCTTTAACTCACGCTGCCATTGGAATGATCCTCCTCTTCATCGCTAGAGAAATCTGTGCTGTTTGTCTTCACGTGTTTCAGATAAAGCTCCACATAAGCGTGTTTCTTGCTCTCCGGCGGGGGCAGATCCACATTATGCGCGATGAGCTCCGACTTCAGCCTCTCTTTAGAGAACTGAGCGGGATCTTCCACAAACACTGGCATGTCAGGTGTGGAAAGCTAATGCGCCTGAAAAACCAAGCACCGAGGAAATGACTTCCAGTGCACGGCGAATGAAACGTCCAAAAGCCGCCTCAATGGGTTTTGAGAGGCCAAAGAGCCGTGTCACACACTGAACAGCTGTTCAGAGGGTCTCCATTTATGATCTGCGACTCGAAAAGCGCATGTTATTCATTCATGTGGTCGTGCAAACACACGTGGCCAGTTTAAATTAATACATAATTCACAGTTAACCCGAAATACACGGGTATTTACGTTAACTTTAAGACAAGTTTGTAGCTATACGGTTGCTACTGAACGGAAATTTAGTGTTTGGCGTAACTTAATAATGAAGTCGAATATGCTGCAAACCCACCTTGCTGGAAACCGCAGTGCAACTAATTTCAGATAGAATGTACAAAATGGTGCTTTAAACAAACCTTCATGGAGCACGTTTTACCTGGATGAGTATTTTAATGTCCGCCCGTTGACGTGACGTGGTGACGTCCTCTGGTGATTAATGAAAACGTCACACGCTAGGTATTTTCCCGCCAATTCCTCGAACGTAACGGAAACTGCAAAAATAATGCTGAAAGTCAGTGTTTCTGCATAAAAGCTTGTAATAAAAACAGGATATTTAAAAAATTCTTATTAAATTTTCACTATTGCAGTTGCAATCTTATCATATCCTACATAAGGCACTCTCTTTCTTCTTTCTTTATTTTATTTATTGCGCTTTTACAATGTAGATTGTGTCAAAGAATGTTAACAAAGAGGTTCTAGTTAAATGAAACTTTGTCAGTTCAATTTTCAGAGATTTATTTCAGCTCAGTTCGTTTCAGTGTGGTTTAATTTTCACTGCTGAAAGTCCAAACACTGAAGATCCATCATGCGCAGCTCCACAATTCCCATTCAGAATTTAGGTTAGAAAAAAAAATCTAAATAAAAAATAAAAATAAAAAAATCTAAATTGTGACATTCAAACTCAGGAGATTTTTCAGAATTGTGAGACAAGTTACTACTAATACTGTGGAGGGAAAAATCTGCATTTTAAATTATATGAATTCTCCTATTTACACAATGCAGAATATATAAAGGAACTTGAAACTTGTTTCATTTTCTTATTTGTAGATTAATTTAAAGCTCATGAAAATGTATTATAGTTGGCTATTTTATAACATTTTATATGTAATAAGTTTTCATGATATACTATTTGTAATAATCAAGATAACCATGAATATAAAAAATTGCATTCTTATTTTTATGTAGTAATGGAGTGTTTATTATAAATGATCCTACTTTTCCTTCTTTTTTTTTTAAATCCACGTGTCCTTCATTCATTCATTTTCTTTTCGGCTTAGTCCCTTTATTAATCAGGGGTCGCCACAACGAAATGAACCACCAGCTTATTCTTGTTTTACGCAGCGGATGCCCTTCCAGCTGCAACCCATCACTGACAAACACCCATACACTCTCATTCACACACACCATGGCCAATTTAGCTTACCCAATTCACCTATAGTGGATGTTTTCAGACTTGTGGGGGGAAACCGGAGCACCCGGAGGAAACCCACGTGACACGGGGAGAACATACAAACTCCACACAGAAATGCCAACTGACCCAGCCGAGGCTCGAACCAGCGACCTTCTTGCTGTGAGGCGACAGCGCTACCCTCCACGCCCCCTTGTAATGTTAATTGTAACCTTGTGCCTTGTAACAACAGCAACCTGTCAGAGCAGCAATTACCAAACAATGATTTATTTTTTACTGATGGACAAAGACAAAGTCTAGTCCCAGTAATGCATTTTTGCCTATTCATTATCACAATAGAGAAGCAAATATGATTTCAACTACCATTATATGTCCTCTTTAATATAAAAAGAGGTGTTGCTAAATCATACACAGCATCCAGTTGCCATGGTGAAATATACAGTTTTGCGATCACAGGAAATGATTGACCATTCAGTGTTGTGTTTGACCAAGTGGCCTTTCCAGAAATAAATGTAACAATAGAAGTGCAGAAACAATAAACACGAAGACAACAGCACCCATTACAGCACAATCAGAACACAACAGCACAGTTTTCTTAATGCTCTTAATGGCAAGGTGAAATGTTTAAATGCAGTTTAAATACCAATAAAAGGCAGATTCCGGACTGAAATGGTCTTCAAGGATGTTACATTTTGGTATTTTGGTTATTCACCAGGCTTATATCTGCCTGATGCATTACTCTTGGGCTCCTAGCAAAAGGATTATCGTGTACTACAAGCCACTTTAATAAGCTTCAAGAGTCCAGAAGGATCTGCCAACGGTAAACGTGCCGTGCATCACAACTGCGTTTTGTCTCCCTCATGCCACTCTCGGGCGCAGACGCAAAGACTGTGTGTTTCACCACTAAGATGCATCCCTGGTGGATGAACTCTGATTCACTCCGCTTCTCTTTTCTGGAAATGCAATGCTCTGCCTGTTGCCCAGATTAATGTGGCATTCATTCTCTCATCAACATGCATAACCCACGCGTCCCCCCCCCCCCTCGACCCCAGTCTTTCGCTGTTTCTCGCTCTCATCTTATTTTGCTTCATTTTTTTCTCCTTTCATTCTCAAATGAATGCATCTCTTCTCCCAGGAAACCATGATGCAAGGGAGGGCAAATGTGAATATATCACCACCCCAGTGCCACAAATTGCATGTTTGACATTCAGAACTGACACTTGGTTGAAAAATAACACTGTTTAGACATGACTGTGTGGCAGTGTTTCTTCTTAATATAAGATCTTAGTTTTGTTCTATTTCAGAGGGCTTTTTAATTCATTCACTCAAACTACATGCGTAAATACATAACATATACTTACATCCATGGTGCAAATAAGTGGAACCTCATTTTAACCCTTTGTAAGAAATGAGTCTGCCTCGACCCAACTTCCACTCTAAATGGTGAATTGATGCTCATTTCCCAAAAGGGCTGACTTATGAGAGAAAAGAGAAGTCAACAGTTTGTTGTCTCTGCATTGTTTGAGGTGACTACATCTCGACCAAATGGTAACAACTGTAGAATGGGGATGGGTGTGGTGCACAGAGAACCATCTCATCAATGTGTTAAAACTGCATTAACATGGAGAGATAGGGAGGACAGCTGGGTCAACAGCCAAGGAGCAACTTCATTAATATCAAAAGGCAAGTCTAAAGGCACCATCATATAAAACAGTATAAAGGTTTGAGTTTAAGCATGTTCAGGTGCATTCTGACTCCGGTGAACCCAAGGTACTGCTGTGTATTTTGAGACTGCAACGCTGAATAAACATCTTCATTGAGATTTCTACGTCGTCCTCCTTTTTTCTTACACCTTGATCCCTCTTTAAATAGTGGAAAGTAGCTCGCACTGATCTGAGTCTTATATAAATAAAAAATAAAGGAATAAAGATAATAAATATACATTTGACCACCACTATAGCAGTACCATTGTGTATGCATGATCGTGCCCAGCAAGCTCGTTATGCGGGAAAATATTCAGTTGGTGGTTTTAACACCAGCAAATCTAGCCTGTAATAGATACTGTAATGTTCAAAAGACACTTTTCCTGCATAATAGATGTTTTTATATACATATCCTATAAGTAAAGTAAAATTAGACTCATATGTATTTTAATAGATGCCTATGCTTGCACATGGAAGTTAAAGTCAGCATTAAACCAAAGTTAAGTTGGTCATTGTTTCCCATATTGGGACGTACATTTAATTGAAACTGTCATGAAATTAGCAAGTGTGGAGTTTGCATGTTCTCCCCGTGTTCGCATGGGTTTCCTCCGGGTGCTCCGGTTTCCCCCACAAGTCCAAAGACATGCGGTATAGGTGAATTGGGTAAGCTAAATTGTCCGTAGTGTATGAGTGTGAATGAGTGTGTATGGATATTTCCCAGTGATGGGTTGCAGCTGGAAGGGCATCCGCTGCTTAAAACATTCATTCATTCATTCATTTTCTTTTCGGCTTAGTCCCTTTATTAATCTGGGGTCGCCACAGCGGAATGAACCGCCAACTTATCCAGCATATGTTTTACACAGCGGATGCCCTTCCAGCTGCAACCCATCACTGGGAAACATCCATACAACTCAATCCAAACATCCATAAACACTCATACAGTACGGACAATTTAGCTTACCCAATTCACCTGTACCACATGTTTTTGGACTTGTTTTACTTGGACATGCCAACTGACCCAGCCGAGGCTTGAACCAACGACCTTCTTGCTGTGAGTATATATATATGTATATATATATATAGGGCGGTGCATGATTTCGTCTTTTGGGAATGACTGGATTGGAAGAAGGGCAACCAAATGAAGGAAGATTGATGAATGGACGAAAGCAGGGCAGGAAGATTTAGGTATTTGATTAAAGATTATGAGGGCATATGAATTTTTATAAATAATGAAGTGCACAGTTAAATTGTTCACAACAAACTCTACTATATGCATATAAAAATGAGAAGATTACATTGTCAACTTTAAACAGTTAGCACAATTTTTCATCTGTTTATTGGTGCAAGAACTTTTCAACGATTATCAAAATTAGCCATAAAAATATCACATTTGAGAAAGCACATATCTGTTTAGGCGTCACAGTGGCACAGTGGGTAGCACGATTTCTGTGTGGAGTTTGCATGTTTTTCTTGTGTTTGTGTGGGTTTCCTCCAGGTGCTCCGGTTTGGACAGTCCAAAGACATGTGGTATAAGTGAACTGAATAAGCTAAATTGGATGCAAGAGTGAATGGGTGTTTCTCAATGTTGTGTTGCGGCTGGAAAGGCATCCGCTGCAAAACATATGCAGGATAAGTTGGCGGTTCATTCTGCTGTGGCGACCCCTGATAAATAAAGGTACTAAGCCGAAAAGAAAATGAATGAATGAATGAATGAATGAATGAATGAATGAATGAACATATCTGTTAAAATAACCCATCAGAGGTTATTATATAGGTCAGATCGCTGAAGCATGCATATTTCACAATTTCACAAACTACTGAAAAAAGCTGAGCCCCACTCCCCCGTCCCAACCGCCCTCCGCCCCAATAGTCGAAGTATAATTTGCACACTGCTGATAAGCCACTCTGTACCTAATGGCTTTGAACCCTACATGATACACCATATAAAAATCACATAGGAATAGAAAGCCATAAAGCACAGTAGTGTTTTGAGTAGCTTTAGACTGTACTTGTGTGAAACCGCCATGAGACTTGCTGCATTTCCGTTCTTTTAATATGTGACTGTCTTTTTTTTGCAGCTAAACAGCCTCTGTTTAAACCACTTGAGTCAAGTTGCAGTCTGCACAGAAGATTAAAGAGAAAAAACTCACATCATCATGAATAATTAAACAAAAGGCAGACTATTATTCCGTTTTTCTGGCCTGGGAGGATTAACGTGTTTGTAGCTCATTGTTCTTTTAAGTTACTCCTTGGGGGAAACTCTGGGATTTTCTCTTGATTTATGTATGGGTTTACACTTGAATTCTAGCACTAAACCTTCTACGAGTTTCTCGCCCCAATTCAGAAGTGAGATTTTAGTCCATCATTCTCTAAGAACTATCCAAACAGTCTTTGATGAGGCGCTGTAACGCTGCCAAGAAATAAAAAGGTACAGCGCTAATCAAAAGGCTTTTGTGATTTCCGCAGCGGCCCTGGTGAATGCTGAGGGGATTATGTAAACATTCAATTTACAATTAGACTCCAGAAGTCTAGCTGACTTTCTGTCTCTGACAAAAGACTTTTTTTTGCATCACAGCTCAAGGGAGTTTAGCGGATCTGATTAATGAACACAATCTACGCGCCAACAGTTAAGCAAACTTGCCATTCAGACCCTATAATGAAATGCCTGATGATGATCAGATTTTTGTTTTGATGTTTGTGCATGGAGCTGTGATTTATTCACACAGCAAAGGTTTGCATTTTTTTAGATGATTTCAATGTCAGTGTCTCACAATATTAGAATTTATGAATTTTAAATAATCATTAAATCACTGAAGCGCCTCACGGTGGTGCAGTGGGTAGCACGTTCGCCTCACAGCAAGAAGGTCGCTGGTTCGAGCCTCGGCTGGGTCAGTTGGCGTTTCTGTGTGGAGTTTGCATGTTCTCCCCGTGTTGGCGTGGGTTTCCTCCGGGTGCTCCGGTTTCCCCCACAAGTCCAAAGACATGCGGTACAGGTGAATTGGGTAAGCTAAAATTGTCCGTAGTGTATGAGTGTGAATGGGTGTGTATGGATGTTTCCAAGAGATGGGTTGCAGCTGGAAGGGGCATCCGCTGCGTAAAACATATGCTGGATAAGTTGGCGGTTCATTTCGCTGTGGCGACCCCAAATTAATAAAGGGACTAAGCCGAAATGAAAATGAATGAATGAATGAATAAATCACTGAACTAAAAACTTTGGCTAAGTGATAAAATCTGCATTAGCTAAAGTGTGGTTTTTATAGCCACTCTTTCTGCCAGTTACATATTGTAACTGTCTGTAAAAGACTGCATTAAATCATTCATTGAGAAATAGAACAAATGAGTCTTCATAATGGAGAACAGAATCATTCAATGAATCAATTCTTTGACTGAACCAATTAATGTATGAACAAAAAAGTGGCTTCTCTGGGTGAATCATGGAATTGTTCGTTTAACATATTCTTTCAAAAACACAGATTCATTCACAAACAGAACCTCAGTCTTTATGAGTGAGAATTTCTTGAATGACTAAAAAATGATTCTTTGAAAAAAACGAATAAAACAAGTGAATCTTTTGACTAAGTCACTGATTCTTTCAAAAGCACTGGTTCATTTACATACAGAACAATTTTATCTTTATGAGTGAGCATTTACTGAATTGCTCATTGATTAATTTGTTAACAAGGGACTCTTTTTGTGGGAGTCATTTAATAAATTAATTATTTTAAAAACAAACAAACTCTTAAAAAGAAACTAAATGAAGGAAACTAAGAATACCTAATAAGGATCCTTTAAACTTATATGTCCTTAAGCTTGATGACAAGTGTCATATAGATTTGCAACCTCACTAAAATGCAGCACAATATATGGTCTTAAAATCAATTGGTATCTGGATATTTTTCTTATTCTCTAATTTTCTAATCTTATTCTCCTTTTCTCATTATCTTATTCCTATTTTTTATTCGCTTACTCCTATTGTTTTGTTCCTGTTTTTCTGTTTATGTCTGCATTGTGTTTGTGCTTTTTGTACTCTGTACTGGAAGCTCCAAGACAAATTCCTTGTGTGCTCAAGCACATTTGGCAATAAAGCACTTTCTTATTCTGAATATCTGCAACAATTAGACATGTTACAAACATTAAATATGCAAAGACTTTGGCACACCAACATGGGGATAAAACCTACATCTATTGTCGCAACATCTATTTGTTGAGAATAATACAGCTGGTTATTTTCTTTGAGCCTCCTTCTCTGTGTTCACACACAGTCACACACAGTCTGACAAGATTGTCAGTTTTGACGTTTGTCTCTCTCTCTCTCTCTCTCTCTCTCTCTCTCTCTCTCTCTCTCTCTCTCTTTCTCTCTCTCTCTTTCTCTCTCTCTCTCTCTCTCTCTGTGTGTGTGTGTGTGTGTGTGTGTGTGTGTGTGTGTAGACATGTCATCAGTCCTGTTGTTTATCAGTGCTGATTCCTATTTGATTAACATTTATAATTATAGTGTAATGTATTCTGACAACACATTGGTGTAAGAATGGGGAAAAGACATGACAACACATCACAAAAAAATACTCACATATACCTCGTTATCTGAGCGTAAGTGTTTCAGTTCAGAGATTACACTTGACATAAAAATTACTGACTGGATGTGATCAACATGTCGGCTGGAATAGGTTGTTAATTGGAGGAATATAGCGAAAGGTTTGAGCTAAAGTAATTGCTGCTTGTGATTTTTCATGTATTCTGTGAACAAAACCTACCCTCTTGAAAATAAAGGTTCCAAAAAAAATGTCTTTCCTGGTAGAAGCAAAGATTCCTAAAATCCTTAGGAAAATCCTTTCATCTTAGAAATAAAAAGCATTTAAAATTCTAGAGAATTCAACAACCTTCTGTAGTATTAAAATGTTCAAATAGAACCATCATTGGTGTATTATATGCAGCATTTATGGTCTATGCTTGATGTTTGACGACATTATGGGAAGTGGAAATGTGTAAACCAGAGGTGGGGGTCCTTATTTACATGACTTGACTGACTCAAGAAAAAGAATGGACTTTGGATTCTGGAAAATGACTTTCTTCAACTTGAACTGCTTGACTTCACAATGACCTGTATACGACAATTGTAATTAAATTATTAATTACTTTATTTAATCACTTTGATAACAGTTAATAATAAGTATTAGCCTAGAATTCGACCGGAGTCTGTGCGAGTACGTGACGCTGCGCAAGCGCGGTTAAGGTAAACTCCAGCAGCGCGCCAAATAGCAGAAGGTGGAAGAGAATATCAATATGGTCGTTTGTTTTAGAAATAAAAGCGTATAAATTGACCATATTCATAATCACTGTTGACTGTACACAATTTGCAGAGCCATGATGTCAAACAGGACCACCAAGCTACTAACCTCAAACTTTCTCCACTTCAAACACGTAAGGTAATACGTATAATTTGTTCATTTGACGTATAACTTGAATGGTGAGACTTGAATGTGACTTGTGTATAAATTGCTCCCTCCTTTTATATAAACACAATCACGCAAAATCCCAAAGGAAAGGTATGAGAGTTTGTATAATTTGCAGCTTTTTGGAGACATTCTAATTAATTAATATATATTTTTAACTTATACTATTACAAATATTTTCCCAGAGATGGGTTGCAGCTGGAAGGGCATCCGCTGCGTAAAACATATGCTGGATAAGTTGGTGGTTCATTCCACTGTGGTGACCCCAGATTAATAAAGGGACTAAGCCGAAATGAAAATGAATGAATGAATATTACAAATATGTTACCATTGGCATGCATGCAGTACACATAAGTAGACTAAGTTGGCTACCCTTTTCCAAAACATTGTGTCAATTCACTAAAGTGGTTTTAATAGTTTTTAATACATTTCTGTAGTAAAATACCATTCCAAATAAAAAAAAACTTAAATGAGAACCTGATGACTAACAGTAATAAAAAAAGGCAGAATCCCTAATCATCAAAAAACAAAAACAGACACAAACAATGAATGCTTAATACATAAATTGATAAAAACACATAAAAATATGAACCAATATAATATTATATATATTTATTATTCCATTTGTGGGGGAAACCGGAGCACCCGGAGGAAACCCACACAAACATGGGGAGAACATGCAAACTGCACACAGAAATGCCAACTGGTCCAGCCAGGGCTCGAACCAGCGACCTTCTTGCTGTGAGGCGATTGTCCTACCCACTGCGCCACCGTGCTGCCTATCAAGGTTGTTTTAACCTTAATTTATGTAAAATATGGATCAACCCAGTGGTTTGGTTAAAAGTGTAATTTTACCAACATTTGGATGGAAACAACCCAACTCATTTTAGAGTACACCAAACTAAAATGAAAAATCTGTATAAATAAATAAAAAATAATAATAAAAGCTCATTAAAACGGTAATATAAATACTAATACAGTATAATATTGTATGGCTGTTCCATATTAATCAAGAAAAGATTTTTTTTTTTAATTCCACTCGGCTGTTGAGTTAGTCCATATTTTACACATATTTGGATTAAAACAACCCAGCATGAGTGTGTGCATCTCTTCGGCGCAAATGTTAAAAAAAGCAATTAAGACTACAAATAAGGGTATCAAGGCCAACTGAAAACCTGAAAAGTCTTCGTTCGGATTCATTAAGGTAGTGCATGTCTTTAAAACTGTCACACACTCCACACCTTCACTGAAATGAGCAGCAGTGTGTATATCTGTGAAGCTCATTAAGTCTCTGGCATTCAAAACTGTCTCGCCCCCTTTCTGATGCTTATTCAAGGACACTAATAACTGATAGCAACAGTAACGACTGCAGTACATCACGCTACCATTTTTACATGTAGGTGCCAGCTTTAACCAAGCAGCAAACACAGCCAATTTAAATGTTGTCAAAGAATAACTTGTTTGGCAGAAATATAAAATCTGCCTATAAATGTAATCCGACATGCATTATAATTCAGCCTTAGGAAAAGAATAAGGAAAGCTTTGCGGCTTGCTCCGGCCTGTGAGAGACAATGATGAGTTAAATGAGGTGATTCAGGTTTATGCATTAGACATAACTCTAATTACTCACATTATCACAGATGCATGCACTAATGATCATTGTGCCGAGCCAGTGCAACTCTGCAAAACAGTTCATTTAGAAGCTCTTACTATCGCTCTGATTGGCTGTTAACTCTGACTCACTGCCAAATCACTATAGAAGTCACATCCCGTGAAAGCTAATTAGATGAAAACATTACAGTGCTTGGTCAAATTGCAGTTGTTAATGTAAAATAAAGCACACTCATTGTTTGTGTATGTAAGACATAATGAAGGACGCTTAAGATATTAAACATACAGTAATGATGCGAATGTGGGATTGACCAACCAACTGGATACAAAGAGAAATAAATATCAATAAAATCTCTAAAAAGTAAATCTGATGCATAAAATAAAACTTCAAATAGACATGTGCTAAACTAAAACATAAAAATAATCAAATAAAGCAAATAAAAAAGCTCATTTAAATAATAACCCTTAGGCACAAGTACAAAAAAGTCTGTCATAAAACATCATAGCCCATCACCACTGACATAGATTTCTTCACAAGGATCAGTTCTGATGATAATTACTATAACAAATAATCATTCATCTTAAGGATTTAAACCTTTGTACATACATCACATGTACATCAGTATTCACAGCCTTTGCTCAATACTTTGTTGATGCACCTTTGGCAGCAATTACAGCCTCAAGTCTTTTTGAATATGATGCCACAAGCTTGGCACACCTGTCTTTGGGAAT
This sequence comes from Danio choprae, assembly GCA_903798125.1. Taxonomy (NCBI): domain Eukaryota; kingdom Metazoa; phylum Chordata; class Actinopteri; order Cypriniformes; family Danionidae; genus Danio; species Danio choprae. The sequence continues at coordinate 4,223,888 of CAIGQW010000317.1, read as the reverse complement.
TTTTGCCCATTCCTCTTTACAGTACCTCTCAAGCTCTATCAGGTTGGATGGGAAGCCGTTTTCAGATTTCTCCTGAGATGTTCAATAGAATTTAGGTCTGGGCTCTGGCTGGGCCACTTAAGGACATTCACCAAGTTGTTGTGAAGCCACTCTATTGATATTTTGGCGGTGTGCTTTGGGTCATTGTCCTGCTGGAAGATGAACCATCGCCCCAGTCTGAGGTCAAGAGCACTCTGAAGCAGGTTTTCATTCAGGATGTCTCTGTACATTGCTGCATTCATTTTTCCCTCTATCCTGACTAGTCTTCCAGTTCCTGCTGCTGTAAAACATCCCCACAGCATGATGCTGCCACCACCATGCTTTACTGTAGGGATGGTCTGGCATTCACTCCAAAGAGACCAGAGAATTTTGTTTCTTATGGTCTGAGAGTCCTTCAGATACCTTTTGGCAAATTCCAGGTGGGTTGCTATGTGTCCTTTACTAAGGAGTGGCTTCCGTCTGGCCACTCTACCATACAGGCCTGATTGGTGGATTGCTGCACAGATGGTTGTCCTTCTGTAAGGTTCTCCTCTCTCCACAGAAGAATGCTGGAGCTCAGACAGAGTGACCAATGGGTTATTGATCACCTCTCTGACTAAGGCCCTTCTCCCCCGATCACTCAACTTAGATGGCCGGCCAGCTCTAGGAAGAGTCCTGGTGGTTCTGGTGAGTCCAAACATCTTTCACTTAGGGATGATGGAGGCCACTGTGCTCATTGGAACTTTCAGAGCAGCAGACATTTTTCTGTAACCTTCCCCAGCCTTGTGCCTTTAGACAATCCTGTCTCAAAGGTCTACAATTCCTTTGTCTTCATGCTTGGTTTGTGCTTTGACATGCACTGCCAACCCTGGGACCTTATATAGACAGGTGTATGCCTTTTAAAATCCTGTACAATCAACTGAATTGACCACAGGTGAACTCCAATTAAGCTGCTGAAACATCTCAAGAATGATCAGTGGAAACAGAATGTACCTGAGCTCAATTTACAGCTTCACGGCAAAGGCTGTGAATACTTCTGTACATGTGATTTTTCAGGTTTTTTATTTTTAATACATTTGCAACAATTTCAAAAAATATTTTTCCACATTGTCATTATGGGGTATTGTGTGTAGAATGTTGAGGAAATAAATGAATTTAATCTATTTTGGAATAAGGCTGTAACATGAAAAAATGTGGAAAAAGTGATTATTTTCTCCACAGGCCAAACATAAAAAATGAGCTAAAATATTACACATTTAAATGTTCTAAAGGGTTACTCTTTTGTAAATAAAAGACTGCTGTTCTATATTAAAAATAATAATGCATCATTTTAATGTAAAAAAAAAAAAGAATTAAAACCTTAGTGGCGTTTCACAAAAGCAAGATAAGGAATTAAGCTGGGATTTTCCAGTTAAAACGGTCTAAACTTAGCTCTGACTCAGTTGCATGAAAGCAGGCTAAAGTAAGCTAAAATAAGATACTATGGAGATTTCTTCTTCTTTTATTCCAGACCAGGTTAGCAATCAGGTTAAGATTAATCCTAATTCTTTATCTGTTAGAAATTAATGTCACTCCTAATTCTTGGCGATTTACATAATATATTTCTCAACCATTAGAATTACAAATATGGACAAATATGTTCAAATAATAATTCAATACATGTTCATATATGGCCATACATCAGATTTTTGTAAAGTGGAGAGCGAGATAAAATAGTTGAAATATTATAAAATATCAGAATATAGATTGGTTGAAATCAGAGCAAAACCTGAATGAAATTGGAAAAAAAGAGTAGATAGACGATGTTTAACTAGATAAACTAAATAGATAAAATAGATGTATTGGATAAGTGTTTGCCATTAATCTTCGTGATGAATTTCCAGAGTAACCTGAATGTCCTCTGATCATATTTAAGGCAAAGTGAACGACTGTTAATTTGTTAATACATTTTTAACTTCCTTAAATATTTCTGCTTAGTCTCTGCAGGAAGGTAATGGGAGTTACCAGTTTGTAGATCAGTGAGAGTTACCAGTTTGGTATGCGAGAGGAGCCTTTTTTAATTCATTAGCTGATTGGCTCACATCAGATTTTATCCATATTTGCATTATTGACTCTCTGATTGATCCTGTGGTCTGTTAACGAATGCCATGAATGTGCATTTATCCCAGCTAACTACACCAGACTTGACATAACAGCACATTCTTATCCAGGATCAGCAAACGTGCGACAGAATAAGCCAGGATGTGCTGGTTAATCTAGGTCAAGCAATGCTTTTTTTGTTATCTTAAATATTGTTCTTAAATATACTTCTGTGCAATAACCCTCAGAAATAAGGCTATTAACATAGATAACAGTAAATAGACAGCGCAATCACACGGCAATTTACAACGTTTTGATTTAGTGGCTATAATTCTTTATAATAATTTTGTGATGATTTTCTCATCCCCTAATGATGGATGGGTTTAGGGGTGGGGTTTGGTGCCATGCCTCCTTTTAAAAATCGTGCATTTTCATACAACCAATCTCATATGAATTAGCCACTAAACTCACAAAACATAAATAGTTTCCTTTTCCTTGTGAGATCAGGCTGAAATAGACCACAAATAGTTTTAAAAATCTAATTGGTTTAACGTGGGCCTCACAGTGGCGCAGTGGGTAGCACGTTCGCCTCAC
>CAIGQW010000317.1:4210755-4221097 GCA_903798125.1 Danio choprae | reverse complement strand
AGTCCAAAGACATGCGGTACAGGTGAATTGGGTAGACTAAATTGTCCGTAGTGTATGAGTGTGAATGGGTGTGTATGGATGTTTCCCAGAGATGGGTTGCAGCTGGAAGGGCATCCGCTGCGTAAAACATATGCTGGATAAGTTGGCGGTTCATTCCGCTGTGGCGACCCCAGATTAATAAAGGGACTAAGCCAAAATGAAAATGAATGAATGAATAATTGGTTTAACCCATAATTAAATTGGTTTAATTGGTTTAGTCACACCACTCTTTGAGATTTTACTTGAAAATATTATATGATATAAGTTTTCCTAAATTAGTTTAGGTTTAGACTATTTTTTTTTAAATGTACTGAAAAACATCCCACCTTATTAAATCTGGTCGTAATTTGTCTCCTTTCTTTTTTCTGAAGAGAAAAGACAAGCGAGAAATGCAAACATTTTAAAATGGCACTGTCAAATCTGAAGCGGGTGAGAGCGGGCCCCATCTTTAAGCAAGGCTTTTTCTTACTTTTTTCAATGAGTCGTTGTGCTTGAATTTTGGCAGCAAGCCGTTGCCTCTCAGAGCGAGAGCCTACAGAGGGAGGGACAGTTATTGTGTGTTTGTCCCTCTCCTCAACACTATAACTGTCAGAAAAGTCGCACAGACACTGAATGCAGCTCTCTTCATACTTCACCAGTCTCTCATCTGAACACAAATGTGTTTATCAGCGTTCAGCAGGGGATCCCACTGGAGCCATTCAGGTTAAGTGTCCTGTTCAAGGGCACAACATTTATATGTAGGGGTGGGACATAAAAGCAAGACTGATCAGGTGACATTTCATGAAAGGGGAGCAAATTCTCTGTCCTTCTCCCAACTGTTGAGAACAAGCCTCTGTTTTTTCTTTTGGGGTTTTTTCCGCATAGAGTTTAATGATATCCACAATTTAATTACAGCAAAACTGGACTGGAAACATAAAGAAACTTAATTATTGATTAATATATATATATATAATAATTCTATATTATTAATTTTATAAATATAAACTTTAATAATAATAATACATGTGAAATTCTATAACATTTAAATCATATATAATATTTAAGCAAAACATCAATGAATAAATAAATAAATATTAATACATAAAAAAAGATATGATAAATTATCCCCAAAATTGTTATTGTGAAATAAAATAAAAAACCTCTACTAGCTGTTGAGTACACGCTTCTGAATTCTAATATTTCTTTTCACATCAACATTTTTATATATATATATATTCATTAAAATCTTTCTAAATAATGCTTATGAGTCAATTTAAAATTCGTTTGATATATATTAGATATTTTCATTTTACAAACATCAAAATATATTATGTGTTATATAAAATTATAAAAGATAAATAATGCATATTACACTATAAAAGTGTTTTATTGTGAAGTAGGAAACAAATCAGAACAAGACACTGCAATCCTCCCATTTTTAATGACAGCCCCATGTTAATTATGGCAAAACAATAGTGGAAACATAGATTAGAAATAAAAATAATATTTCTAAAAATATATAAAAAATTACACAATGTTTAACAGTACATATAATCAATAATAGAAAAATTATAAGCAATTTTATACTATGTATAGTAAAACAAATTACTGAGACATTAATAATAATAAAAAACATATCTTACCTAATTTAATGTTTCCTTCCATATTCTCTCCCTTTCTAGTGCCCCATTAGGTGGGCAGCAGAACACAGCGCAGCGAGGGTCTCAGTGCAGGTGCTTCCCTGCTTTGAGCTCAATTCAGTCTATTTTTTCCTTCATTTCTCAATTCAGCATCTCTAAAATGTCTATTTTCACAGAAATCCAGCATATCTTCACCCGAAAAACTAGTGTAGAAGCAGACAAAAAATCTTCAGAACTCTTTTTGTCTCAATGCCTGTTTTCACAAACCCCCTGTCAAGAACCTGAACACAGAACACACACACACAAAAAATGAGATTACATAAGAATCAGTATTTCTTCTGAACTCCTTTCTCTCTGACAGGGAGAAGCAGAAGTGAGAGGGGAGGAGTGGAGGAATGGGAAGGCAGTCTCCATTCTCCTCTGCATCCCTTATTCTCACATCTCTCCCTGCAACACACACACACACACTGCACAGCCCCCACCTCGTTCCCCCTTCTTCTGCTCTGTCAAATACACACACAAGCTTAGTTCATTACTATTCACCGGCTCTTCCCAAGACATGCAACGCTTCCCTACTAAGAGAGGAGGAGAGCGAAGGGAAAACAGCCTTGTTGCATCTAGTTTGAAATGAATTGTCTAAAAAAGCTTCGTCCATTCTGAAAATAACAAAAAATATCCTTCAACCTCCCCTCATCCAAAAACTGTGACGCAATGAGCAGCAATGTAATGTATTCCTTTGTCTGTCCTTTTTCTTGCTCATGAGACAGGTGCCGAATTTGTCTCATCTCAAAGTTCCACTATTTTATCCCATTCACGCAAATCCCTCTTGCACACCTCGATCTTCGTTTTGTTCTACCGTTTTCCCTTTTTCAAGCGTTTGCTGGGGAGTGATTTGTCTCGCTTGGCTTGAGAGCTGGCAGTGGGGCTGAGGTGAGGAGGGAGAAGGAGTGCTCTGAGTTTGGCCATGTGAGTCCTCCAGCACACTCAACTTCACCAGCCGCTTCCCCTGAGGAGCCGCGTGCCTCTCGCTTTCAACTTTTTTTTTTTTTGATGCAAAGCTCAGAGTTTTGATGAAATTTGAAAGAGAGAGTGCAATGCATGGGGAAAAAATAACTTGATGAATGAGGTTCAGCTCATCACATTTTGATGTTTGGTCAGGACGTTTTTGCTATGTTGTTTAATGTACAGTTTCCATTTTGGTGACTTCAGTGTCTCCAAAGTGCAGGGTACTCGTCTTTTTCAGTACCGAGATGCATTTAATTATTGGCATGCTTTTGCAAAAGCATAATCTTGACTTATACTTTTGACATTTCAAGGCACAGTATGTAACATTTGCCACTAGAGAGTGCATATTCCCAACAAACAAAGGTGTAGTTTAATGATTCCATGACTGTGGAGAGTTTTCATCTTCATTACATCCTATGAGACTTCTGCAGAAATCATGGTTAAGGAATGAGCTAAAGTATCCAAATCTTATTATCATGGTAATATGAAGCAGAGTAAGACTGAAAGTCATTGAAGTCAAATGAGACCCTTAAAGCAATTGCTGATGGGAGATGAGCGCAACACGGTACAAAAGCAGCATGCCACCGTCAACCACTTCTGGTTCTTCTGCTCACAATCGTGTAGGATTGTGAAAGAAGCAGAGCTGTTTTATCATACTAAATCCATTTTAGGGTTCTGTTATAATGCTGCTCTCAGCAGTCCAATGAAACACACAACATAATAAAGTGGTTTTTATGTTTCCATTTTCTACAAAAACAAACCAGAAATCGAGGCTGTATGACATCATTAGTATGGTAACATGGGACATGGTCCATGTCAGAACTGCTCATTTCATAACATTTGGGATAATGTAAGTACATAAGTAAGCAAAATATATAACACGGTTCTTGTAGTTTTATGGACATTTTAATGCAAATCTTACATATTGTGACTTGAACATTTTGTTTTAATTAAATAAGTATTATCTACATTGGTTAACAGTAATAGAGTGCCACAGGGATCTGTTTTAGGACCTTTGCTTTTTCAGTATACACTCAAAAATATGACTTTTCATATGAAAATGTATGTTTTTGGAGGGACAACTTAACTTTTTTATGCTTCAATCCACTTCAATTTGTAAAAATGATTAAGTTCACTTAATAAATGTGTGTTGGGACAACATAAAGCAATTGTGTGGAACCCAGCATTTTTACAGTGTACTCAAATTTTATTAGAACATGCTGAATTATATATTTCATCAAGGCCAGATGATATTTCTAAAATATGAACATGAACATCAGCATGACGAAATTTGACTGAATGTGTTTGTATTCTGAATGTCAGAGTTGGAGATGGTGATGAATTTTGGGTCTATACTTCACAGAAATCAGCCTTTTGGACTAGATTTGGAGTGGGGTTTTTTCGTATTCTGTGTTTTATATTGTTTTTATGTTGGTGGTTTAGGTGCTCAAAATGTCTGCATAGTGTAATGTTAATAAAACTATTGTGGTTGTTTACATTTAAAATCATACTACATCATATGTCATAGTGGCAATTTTATGATTTGCTGATGCATTTTGCATGCAATTCATGTCTGTGTATTTGTATAAAAGATTTTCCTTAAAAAGCAATTGCCCTGCACACTAAAAAAATGACAAAAGGAATGTGCTAGATGTTTTGTGTGCTTTTTCTTATGAAATTTTAATCTAAAGAACCTTTAGATTTTGTGGAATGAAAGCTTACATTGATGTTAAAGCTTCTTCATGGAGCCATTGATGCCAATAAGAGTGTGTGCCGTTGTGCAGATCCATTGAAAGTGTACCTTTTTGTTTGCAAATTCTTGGAGGTATTTCTTTGTTCTTGTGTGCCAAATTCCTGGTGAGGACGGCACAATTTGTGAGTTACCTTTCCTGCATTTTTTCCTCTTCTCCCACCGCCCTGCCTCATGTTGTTGACTGAGGAGTAAAATGAGAGAGGAAATCCTTTTATACACGATCTGGTCTGTTAGGCTTGGTTAGTGGCGCCTTTCTGCTCTATTTTGTACTTAGTTACATGTCATTTTTGGTTTATGTTAAGCTTCTTACAGTAAACTAGTTTCAAGATCTATGGACGGACGTGCTTGCTCGGGGCTGAATGACTTTCAAACTTCGGTCTGTGGGTATGAATGAGTAACCTAATTCCGTAAACATTACAGGCTAAAAACTGTCACATATGAAATGCAAATTGACCATATCTATTTTTAACTGCATCTTAGTGATCTTCTATAAATGGTTCATCCATGCTTGATTATTGTTTTTATTTTATTTTTATTTGAATGTGTCGTCCAATGATACAACAAACTTCTCTCTATGATTTATGCCAGATTTAAGTCTTTAAAACCTAAAAGTATTCAGATCTGCCGCCATTAATACCTGATGAGCCCTACATTTTTCTTATTCAGTAGTCTGCTTTTCTTGGCTGAACATCAAAACACTGAAAAAAGATCTGTCATTGCATTGCAACTTAAATAAATAACAATAATATCACATTAGTATCAGGATTCTACTCTTTTCAATATAATCTATCATAAGTATTCATTCATTTATTCATTTTCATTTCGGCTTAGTCGCCACAGTGAAATGAACCGCCAACTTATCCAGCATATGTTTTACACAGCGGATGCCCTTCCAGCTGCAACCCATCTCTGGGAAACATCCATACACACCCATTGACACTCATACACTACGGACAATTTAGCTTACCCAATTCACCTGTACCGCATGTCTTTGGACTTGTGGGGGAAACCGGAGCACCCGGAGGAAACCCACGCAAACACAGGGAGAACATGCAAACTCTACACAGAAACGCCAACTGACCCAGCCGAGGCTCGAACCAGCGACCTTCTTGCTGTGAGGCGAACGTGCTATCCACTGCGCCACCTTGAGGCCCCTATCATAAGTATTAAACCATAAAAATGTCATAGTGGCTCGTGAAGTGGTTATGACTTGTCTTTACTGTATTAAAAGTCTTTTGAATGCATACAGAATTTTGTGAGGAAAAGATGGGGATTTAAGTCATTATTCACTCTGCTGGCTCTACTTGATGAGTAAATTTCAGTCACCTTGAGAAGTTTATAAGAGCGGAAGCAATGTCTGAACAAATCCTTCATCTTAATCAGATTTTTACTTGAAAGTGAGCAGAAAGTCATTTGGGTTTAAGACAAATGGAGGCTAGTAAGTGATGACACTCATTGCAATGACATTCACATTCATCTTTGGTCGTAATTTAATGAAAAGCGAATGGCATTTGTGTGTCATCATGAGTGTGCTTTCAACACCTCTTAAACGTCTCTTTAATATCTAATATAGAAATTTGATATGCAAATAGGTGCAGATGAAATTACACAACATACAAATTTCACATAAAACAAAATGTCATATGCAACATATGATTCAAAACATGGCAAATATGTACATTTATGTCCAAATATTCATTCATTCATTCATTTTCATTTCGGCTTAGTCCCTTTATTAATCTGGGGTCGCCACAGCGGAATGAACCACCAACTTATCCAGCCTATGTTCCACGCAGCGGATGCCCTTCCAGCTGCAACCCATCTCTGGGAAACATCCCATAATCTCTGGGAAACATCCATACACAAACATACACATTCACACTCATACACTAAGGACAATTTAGCTTACCCAATTCACCTATACCGCATGTCTTTGGACTGTGGGGGAAACCGGAGCACCCGGAGGAAACCCACGCCAACACGGGGAGAACATGCAAACTCCACACAGAAATGCCAACTGACCCAGCCGAGGCTCGAACCAGCGACCTTCTTGCTGTGAGGCGAACGTGCTACCCACTGCGCCACTGTGAGGTCCATGTCCAAATATACTAGTTAAAATTTTTTTGTGTGTGTTAATATGACCGTATATAAGATTTCCACATGGAATGATTTAATAAATAGAAGAAATTCATCAGTTCTATTAAAAGCTATGAATGCAAACTGAGAGCTTTATATCTCGAACAAATATCTGTGTAGTTTGTATTCATTTGAACTTTTATTTGAATTATTTGAATATATTAGTGTAAAGTAAATGAAAAGGAGAAGTTTAAGACATATTGTAACCGAGGAGTTCCTATGTAAAGGCTTTAAAGTGCCATCTGAAGTCTTCTTCTAAAATTAGTATTTTTCTCAGTCTCCTATATTTATATTCAGATACATTCGCCATAATAGTTTGTCACAAAAATGCTTATTTTAGAAGAAAATTCCAGAAGTCACTTTTTCATAAACTCTTCAAATATATTTATACTTTTATTTTATAGTAACAAAAATGGTTTTAGTTTTATGATTTTAGTTTAATTAAAGATAGTATAATAACCCAGAGGCGGCGCAGTGGGTAGCGATGTCGCCTCACAGCAAGAAGATTGCTGGTTCAAGCCTTGGCTGGGTCAGTTGGCATTTCTATTCATAGTGTATGTGTGTGAATGAGAGTGTATGGGTGTTTCCCAGTGATGGGTTGCAGCTGGAGTGGCATCCGCTGCGTAAAACATATGCTGGATAAGTTGGCAGTTCATTCCGCTGTGGCGACCTCTGATTAATAAAGGGACTAATGAATGAATGAATGAATAATAACCCTGAGTGTGGGACATCCTATTGTAGAGAGCATTTGATTGGACAAACATGTAAACGCACATTATTTTAAGATATTATTGGTTTATTCTTCAACCAATCAGTGAGTATAAACCCTATACATTTTACACCTGTTGAAAGTGCATTTTGTCGAGACAGGCTATTAATGACCTCAAAAGTCCAGAGGGATAAGTGTGAAGCTTTGAGCACTTATCTATTGGGAGTTCATGTCTCTTCTCTCTCCCTCTTGCTCAGCTGTCAGTCTGGTCAGGTCCAGTCTGTTTGTAGCTCTATTTTAACCGAGGACACAGCCAGGGGGAGGGCAGGGTGAAGGCTCCAGGGGTGAGAGGGTGTTGTAATGAAAGACTTATCAGCAGGCCAGAACACCCATCCAGACAGCCTATGAGATCAAGCAAGCAGCATGCAGATATTCATATCCGTCTATTGACACTCACCTCACATATCAAAACCGTCAATAATTAACCAAGCCTGAAGCTATAATTATTCATTATCCATCAGCGGTGCTGGTAATCCGGCCATAGCTTTATATCATAGACTCACTGCTCAAGGTTATTTGGAAACGATGATCATTAAAGTGACCCTGCCTGCATATAAAAGGGTTTGTGGAAGTCCATTGCCGAGGCTTTAGATCCGTTACAAATGGCTCGCTAGATTGTTTATGAGCCTTTGTGGGGCATTTGGCAGGAGATGTTCAGTGAGACTGTGCTTTTTTCATGTGGTCCTAAAAGGCAAGGCTGTCGTGGATGCCAAAAACAAGAGCTGTCTCATCAGAATTATGGCCATCTTATCTTCTCTCCAGCAGACGTGGCTGCATGTGAGCACAATCTAAACCTCTCTGAAACCTTCAGAGCATCTTCCTCTTAATCTGCATATTCAGATGCTATTCGGTGTTGTCATCATCATGCGAGTCTGCTCTGTGTGCAGGAAAGCCGGCTTTTGTCTCAGATCTCCACAGACATTGTCTCTCAGCTGAAAGATGGTTTGCCTTTATTTTATTCCCCTTGCGTGCAATTAGTGATTCTTTAAGGATAAAATGCAAACATTAAACCGACTTACTCTCAATCTGTTTTTACATACTAAAACCAAAGGATTTTGCTAACTTCTACTCCATCTGCTAAATCCATAAAAGTCTTGTCCTGTATTGTAATGCAGGATAAAGTACACTATATGATACAATGTGATGCAATTCTAATAATTTTACACAGAAGCATGGTAAAGTGTAAATAATTGTATTATTGAAACCATATAAAGTATTACTTTAACTATTTTATGTATTGTCATATTTTTTGTATGAAAAGTAGGCATGCCCTGAAACCCCACTCCTAAACCTAGCCCTCATTGGGATGAGCAAATTATACTAAAATGTATAATTTGATATGAGATGGTACAAATTAATGAGATGGTACAAATTAATACAAATTAACCACAAATTTATGTGAGATTGTACATACTTATGTATGATAAGGTATTATGGCAGTCCTAATATTTTGTACAGTATAATAAAGTGATAAATTACAGCATGACAGATAGCAAAGTATGATAAAGGTTATACATGCTAGTGTGATATAGTGCTAATAGTTAAATATGATAGTACGATAAATTGCAAAAAGCTTGTATGCTAAAGCATGACAAAGTGGCAGTAATTTGAGTGCTATGAAGGAATGCTAGTTTGTAGAATAAATGAATAGTTTGTATTCTACTGGGTGAAAACTGTTAATAGCTTATATTTTAAAGCAAGATAAAGGGCAAATACAACAATATGACTTAAGAGTTATGAGTTAAGAGTTGGTAAAAAATCATTCTCAAACATGACAGAGCTATTTTAGAGCTTCTATATAAAAGGGCACATGTTAAAGGTACATCAGCAGGAGGGGTTTTTTCAGTCTCAGTCAGATGCAATGCACAGAGTTTAGCAGTGAAGTCTATAGAGCTCTAATTATGACAGAACAGTCTGCCTGTAACCAACCTGCGAACAGCCCCACTGAAGCCCCATCTCATGCCTCTCATTTATCTTGTTTGGAGGAGGGGAATTGGGTTTCTGATAAAGTATAGGATATGGTCCTGCTCCTGCCTCAAGGCACTGGGATAGATAGTCTACCTTGGTGTGTCAAGGTGGAATAGATTGATTTGTTGTGGTTGAGGTCTGTGCAGTGTGGATGTTGGAAAATCTCGTTTCGATTTGATTGCCTTTAAAGCCCTGGCAAGGCCTTTTTGTGACTTGCATTGTACACTGGAGAGCATTTGGTGAAAATAACTTTGGAGTCGCATTTGACCAGTAAGCATTAATTGGGGGTTTCTTGATTGATTCTTTGTTGATTATCTGATGAAATGTTTTTAATTATAAAAGAATACAGCATGCATGAAGGGTGTGACAGTGTGTAATTAATGACAGAATTTTTTGTGTGTGACCAATTTGGATAGTTTACCCAAACTGACCTACTCCATTTATTCAAAACCTGACCATGACTTCCTTTTTTTTCTGCTGAAGTCAACACAGATGAAGATTTTTTGAAGAATGTTGGTATCCAAAATGTTGTTGGCCCCAATTGACTTCCACTGTATTTTCCCTTACTATTCAAGTCAATGTGGACCATCAGCTTTTGTGTCACCACCATTATTCCAAATATCTCATTTTGTATTCAGCAGAAAGAAAGAGTCCCTTAGTCCCTTTATTAATCTGGGGTCGCCACAGCGGAATGAACTGCCAACTTATCCAGCATATGTTTTACGCAGCAGATGCCCTTCCAGCTGCAACCCATTACTGGGAAACACCCAGTCTCATGCATACACGGACAATTTAGCTTACCCAATTCACCTATAGCGCATGTCTTTGGACTGTGGGGGAAACCGGAGCACCCGGAGTAATGGTGCTTAATGTTCATTTTAGGGTGAACTATCCATTTAAGTAACACCAGCCTGTTCTTTGGGAAATCAAATCCCCCAGATCTAAATAATGTTAGGTCCAACTGTACAGCTTTAATTACAAACCTGGTGCATACTTCTCTATGTGTGTGTGTGTGTGTGTGTGTGTGTGTGTGTGTGTGTGTGTGTGTGCTAC
>CAIGQW010000317.1:4187026-4210655 GCA_903798125.1 Danio choprae | reverse complement strand
GTGTGTGTGTGTGTGTGTGTGTGTGTGTGTGTGTGTACGTACACCCTGTGAGGTAATTAAAATGCACTGTAGAAAGTCAAATAATTATTCTGTATGCAGATTTCTAATTATCCCCAGTTTGCGTGTGTGTACACATTAGTGCGTTTGCTAGGAGTGAAAGTGTTGTTAAATGTCAGGCAGGGGAGGAGGGTCATGCCAGCTGCACAGCACTGACGTGGCACCCATACCAAATATCAGCAGACATGGGTAGACTAAAGAGTCTTCTGTGTAGGTATATATAGTCTTGACTGAGAAGGAATTGGTGAATGACACAACTAATGGCCTTTTGTCAGGTAGTGCTGTATCAGCAGCTGATATTTCTAAACGTTGTTAATCACAAATCCTAAAACATGATGACTGCAGAAAGCTTGATTAGTATTTTTTTTAATTTAATATTTAACAGTATATTTCTAAATGCGGATAATCTGTTATAACTTTGATATTAAAGGTGCAGTGCTAACCGGTTAGCAAAACATCTTTGAAACAGAGACCCTCCCCTGCCGTCCAAAGCCACGCCTCTTGAAACATGAACTCGCCCACCTTAAAGATGACAGCAGACAACCTACTAGTTCATGTCATTCGCCAGTTAGTAAACTTTACAGTACTTTATATGTATTTTATCTAGCGCGATTTCAGTTGTGTAGCAAGCATAATGTGCAATATTTCATGCATGCAAGGATCGCTGGTCTCACTCTCACACGCGCTTTGTCCAAAAGCGACTACTGTATGCTTAGTGATTGGCTGGCGGCGTGCAGGAATTACACTTATTACTAAGCCGTATTTATATGCTATTTCAGAACGAATATTCAAAGTAGCATGGTAAACAATATAGGGACAGTGCCACAGGTTGTCATTGTTCAAAAATGAACCAATGAGATGTGAATATAAAATACTTCACCTCAGTAAAGCAGGCTAGGTGGAATAACCCTATTTACTTATGTTTTGTTGTTAAACTAAATAAAAATCTACATTATTGATGCTGTAAAAGGTCTCTAAAGAAATTTAAAATAGTCACATCAATCTTTCACCAGAAGATTTCAGTGGCTGAACAGCACTTCTGTGTATATAACCCATTCATAAAACAACAAAGTATACATAAGCTTTGTGTGACTAAAAGAGTTTTAAAACATAACATGACCTGTCTAAAAGAAATACTTCAACCTTCCTCCAGCGTGCAAAAGTAGCTCCAATATTCATTCAGAATTTGAAAAAGTTTTGATTCAGCATTTGATTTTACCGCTCTCATCTCTCTCGTGTGCACATGTCGTGCACGCGCAAATGGCAGATCTGCGTAAACAGAGATGCGCCGTTGTACAAATCTACATTTGTTGACAGGCAGTTTGGGCTACTTAACAGAATTATGGGAATTGTCAGCCTGACAATATTTAATTGGATGAACATTTTTTAGTTTTATAATATAATAGAATATAAAAACACATATAAATACATTTAGATCATTTACTTTAATCATTACTATTGGAATGTTGTCAGTGTTCTGTTATTGTGTTCCATGTGCTTCCCGTCATGTGATTCCTTTGTTCTGTTTTCAATGTTGATTTGTTTCACCTGTGTTCATCCCCTGTGTCCTATTAGTTAATCATCACCCTTGTATTTATTCCCCTTAGTTTGTGTTCTTCGTTGTCCGGTATTGTATTGTCTCAAACTCGATGTCCTGTCTACATGTCCTGTCTCCTCCAGTGCCTGTATCTCGTAAGTGTTTGTTAAATAAACCCGTGTTATTGTTAAATCCCATGTTCCTGTGCCTTCATGTCCCGCAATGAGCGTTACAGAATACCGGACCCAAAAGTTGCAGCGAGTTTTCCCCCGTTTTTATTTTATAGTCTTATATAGTCTTTTGCCCCTCAGTGTTTTCTTTTCACCCCCGTGTTTCCATGGACCCCATCCACCATCCCGAGATTCTTCACCTCCTGCTGGAGCAGGGGGAAAGCAGCCCTGAGGACCATATTTCAGTGACTGTTATCAGCTATCCGGGCGACGTGCTCTGCATTTCCTTCAACACCACTCGCAGAGCGCGGTCATCCGAAGATGGTCCTTGGGGCATTATCGCCCCTTATGTGGAGTGGACACTGGCGAGAAATTTACCAACTTTCACCGCCTGCATGGAGGAAGACCTCGTCAGTGCCACTCCCGACCCAGTGACCAGCCAATCACCACCCATCTGCAGGGAGCGCTTGCCAGAGCCCACCGCAGACAGAGAACCACCCCCGGTGCACGAGCCATCGTCACCTAGAGCGACAGAGCAGAATTGCGCTGAGATGGAGGAGCTCGATCCACCGTCTGACCAGGTGTGTGAGCCGGCAACACCGCCGAAAGGGGGAGTCCTGGCGGACCTCCGCGAGGATGGCGAGAGTCCCGCCCACCCCCCCTCTACAGATGGACAGCGGCTGGACACTGGGAAGTTACTCACTGACTTCTGGGGCTATTTTAACCTTCCACTGTTTAAATACAGCCAGTATCTTACTTGTCAACTGTTTCTAGACAGTCTTTTAATTCCTGTTCCTTATGATAACCCCAGCTCCAGAGTCGTGTGTAGCTTCCCACGGTCTCCCAGAACTGCAGCCAGTCAGCCAGCTCCAGCACTGCTGCTGTCAGCCAGCCCCCCAGCTCGCCCTCAAGCTCCAGAAATGGAGCTTGCTTGTGGGTGCTGCCTGCCAGCGTCGCCCTCTGGAGGGTGTCACCCAGCGTCAGCTCCTCCAACCTCCGAGCTGCGGACTCCACCTCGGCCCTTCGATCCTAGGGCTCCGCGTTGGCTCACTTCTCCCTCGTCTCCGTCGTGGGCCGTCTGCTCACCAGCTCCGCCAGGCTCCCTCGTCACTCCAGCTCCACCTTGGTCAGTCGTCGCCCTTCCTTCGCCTCTGGACTCCACTCCTCTGGCTGCACCTTGTTGCACCGTCCTACCGGCTGCGTTGAGCTCCTCCTTCCCTCCAGCTACGCCTTGGTCCTCTGTCGCTCTGGCTCCGCTGCGGGCTTCCGGAACCCTGTCGTCGCCTTGCTCGGGTGAGCCGGCTGCTTTACCCCAGCCCTCAGGGACCTCGGCGTCACCTTCACCCTACGGCTCTCCGTCCCCTCCTTGGGCTCCACCGCCATCAGCGGACTCTTCCTCAGTCGCCCCCCTGGAGTTGGCAGCCACTCCTCCTCCATGGTCCCTCCCTTCATCGACTCCGCCCGGGGCCGTCCTTCTGGCTGTGTCCTGGGTCCTCCTGCTCCAGCTCCCTTCCTGTTCCTCCCTCCTGAAGCTCCTTCCTGTTCCTCCCTCCTAAGACTCCTTCCTGGCACCCTCCCCTTCCACCCTCCCTTATTCTGTTGTTTTCGTTTGTGTTGAAGGCGCGAGGACGCGCCTTAAAAAAGGGGGGTACTGTCAATGTTCTGTTATTGTGTTCCATGTGCTTCCCGTCATGTGATTCCTTTGTTCTGTTTTCCCGCTGTTTTCGATGTTGATTTGTTTCACCTGTGTTCATCCCCTGTGTCCTATCAGTTAATCATCATCCCCTTGTATTTATACCTCTTAGTTTGTGTCCTTCGTTGTCCGGTATTGTATTGTCTCAACGTCCTGTCTCCTCCAGTGCCTGTATCTCGTAAGTGTTTGTTAAATAAACCAGTGTTATTGTTAAATCCCGTGTTCCTGTGCCTTCATGTCCCGCATTGAGCGTTACAAATGTGAAGAGACTGAAATGTTTCTGAAGACAATCACCTACTGCACCTTTAAGTATATATTCTATAATTTCTAACTATGCAAATCAAATATTTGCAATGTATGTAATATAAATTTTTATATTTAATTTACATTTATTTACATTTAACATATTATTAAATATAAATAGTGCAATAGTAAATAGTTTCCTTAATTCATGGTATAAATTCTGTATGTCCTGTATACTGTATGTTATATTTTATATATGTTATTGGTGTTTAAGTATTATTATTAAATTAATATAAATTCAGTAAATTGGTTTAATCATTTTAAAGTTTATCAAGCTTTAAAAAAATGTAAACGTATTTATACTTTTGTCGTATGTAGGCTACTTAAAAAATGTTTGCACAGTTCTGTACTCATCCCGAGGTCCCTACAGATTTGCAGCGCCATCGATGCGATCCTAGACCTCTGAAGAGATGATCCGAAGGTATCCTGGACCAGGCCGTATCCCGAGCTGATACCGTGGTGGCCATGGAGGAATGGAGCGCATGAGACTGATTCCTGAAAGGCTTCAGTGATGAACAAGTCTACGTTTGATCCTGTGGGCCAGCCTACCCTCCCGCTGGTGCCCTACCCACACCTGCAGCTTACACGATGGATGTCAGCTTCTCCAGCCCGGCGACTAGACTGCAGCTCCACATAGGAAGTTTGGCCAGAGGAAATGACCATGCCTAACATAGCCTGCTTTCTCTCGAGGTTTTTTTTTCCCTTCACTTCGTCAATTGGTGAAGTTTTTTTTCCTCCACTGTTGCCACTGGCCTGCTTGGATTTGTGGAGCTGCGCTTCGGTGGATTTGCTCTTCAGTGTTTGGGCTTTCACCAGTGGAACTTGGGCCACACTGAACTGAACTAAACTGAACTGAACTGAACTAAACTCAAAAATGTGGACTTTAATTGAACTTGTTAAGCTGCTTTGACACAATCTACATTGTAAAAAGCACTATATAAATAAACTTGAATTGAATTGAATTGAATTCTGCTGTGGCCTTACAGGTTTATTTTCAGTCTGTTTTGCACAAGCTCAGTTAAGCTCAGTAAATATGATTCGGAAAGCTGCACTGCTTGTGTTCAGTAAATATTGTCTGTCAGCATTGTGCTTATTGCATGCACCACATTTTCGTTAGCAAAACTGCTGTACAAATTCAGTATCTCATTTGCGCTCCGGCTGCTCACAAGATTGCTTTGATGTAGCAAAATATGACACAAAAAGTCATACAGGGGCTGTTATTATGAATTTCATATAGGCTACATCACATAAACTATATTAATATCCATTTTTGTGTCAGTATTTTTTCAGAAATTGGGTTATTTAACTTTGACAAATGTGTTTGATAAATATATAATACACAAAAATAAACTTGACAAATGTTTCAATGATTTTGTTGCGCTGGCTTAGCAAAAATCCACGAAAAGTAAATAGAACTACATTTAACACATTAACAACCCAAACCAAGTGTTTTCCTCTACAAACTTAAAAACATTAGTTTTGTGAACAGCACTCTTAAAAATTTTAGTTAAGTAAATCTTTTTCATAACTTCTGCATGTTATTTAACTTTAATATAATGTTAAACTGTTTTTAATGATGCATTTGACAAATATGTTTTATAAATATTTAACACAGTTTGAGGGCAGCACCGTGGCGCAGTGGGTAGTACAATCGCCTCACAGCAAGAAGGTTGCTGGTTCGAGCCTCGGCTGGGTCAGTTGGCATTTCTGTGTGGAGTTTGCATGTTCTCCTTGTGTTTGCGTGGGTTTCCTCCGGGTGCTCCGGTTCCCCCCACAAGTCCAAAAACATGCAGTACAGGTTAATTAGGTAAGCTAAATTAGTGTATGTGTGTGAATGAGTGTATGGATGTTTCCCAGTGATGGGTTGCAGCTGGAGGGGCATCCGCTGTGTAAAACATATGCTGGATAAGTTGGCGGTTCATTCTGCTGTGGCGACCCCAGATTAATAAAGGCCGAAAAGAAAATGAATGAATGAATGAATATAAGTATGAATATACAATATATTAATGTGAATTATTTATTTACCAATATTGCAAATAGTATTTAATATTAAATAATGTGTCTGTTTTGCTAAATGTATAATAAATGGCTGCAGAAGGCTCAATTACTATTTTAAATCATGTCTTTCACATAATAAATCATGTTTCACACTCATTGATTAGACATCATTGTATTATGACATCTAGTGGAGACGATAGGAAATAACAATTATTTTTAGCTGTAATGATTTGGTTCAAGAGCCCCATTTAACTAAAATTGAGCTGACACTTTAGACAAGCAAAGTACACTTTTGTGTGACATGTATCCGGTTTCCTTTTCTCATCACAAGTTGCACAAGAGTTTGCACATTCCCCAAATCGGCTTAACATTCAAATGTAACAATGGTTAACCAGTGCTTTTTGCATTTTCAAAACATGTCCAGCTCTAAATAGTCATGGCCATATGTGCCTGAAAAATAATTAACCGGAATGTTGCAAATGCTAACTTGGCTATGTCATTTGGACAGTCACGTGTTAAAAAAAAGAGAGAGAAACAGAGGTATCGGTTCCATCTACTTCTGCTCAGGGGATATTGGAACATTACTTACTTAATCTGCTACTAAACTGCTGGTGAATACAAATTAAATGCATCTTTAGGAAATGTTTTAAACTATTTTCCACCACTAAATGTGGATTAATTACCATTAATGTGTTTTGTACAGCAGCTGATGCCAAAATTGCAAGGCAAATGCAGTATGTGGTATCTGATTACAACGGGGCGATGCATTAATAATAATTATGGGTTTGACAAATTGCAGCCTCTGTTAGGCAATCATTTTGCAATCAATTTTATTTGGTCTCTAATGCTTCAGACGGCTTCAGATCAGTATTATCATGCTGATTAGAAAAATGAGGCTTCGCACTTCCAACGGAGGCGGAATCGTGAGAGAAATAACTATCTTCAAAATCACAAAGTACATCCTGCAATTCACAGAATGATAACTATGTTGAAAATTAACATGTTTGTGTTCAGGATGTCGGACGGATCTAGTCTACAATTCCCTCCCAATAAGTCACTTTGAGTTAGCTTTACCTGAAAAGGAAATGTTTAAATGTGTTAATCAATGTCCATATTGAACAACGCACAGCCGCCATCAGCTTCCTCTCCTCTAGGATCTAAAACGGCCATTTCACACTCTTACCAAGATCTTTCTCTCTTTGGTTACATAGCATGTCTGGCTATTTTTATTTAATCAGACACAGTAACGAAGTCAGCTTGTATGTATGCATGCACGAAGCCTGATTGATTGCTTAAATGCTTAAAAATAGCTGCCCTGGTGGATCATGATTCGGCTGTTGACAGCCACTTGCCAGAGAAATATGCATGACTTTTCCTGCATAAGGAGTTCCTGAAAGGCAACCAGGATATGCAGATTTGAGAGCGCTTTGTATAGGGCTATTGCTTGATTTGGTGCACCATTTTGAAGTAGTTTCAGAATCTCAAGCCTGTATGATTTGCAGCAGTTTTTATAGCATGCATCCTCTTATTGTTTAAAGAATGATCATCTGAGACTAAGAGGGCTCAAAGAGTGCTCAAAAAGTTCCCTATTACCATTACGATCTAAATGTTGCAGCAGAAAAACTCATCAGACCAGGCAATCTTTTTTTCCAAATCTTCTGTTGTTCAGAGCATGTGTGAACTGTATTCTAAAGTTTGCTGTTTTTATCTGTTAGCAGTCAGTGCCACCAGTGTCTTCTTCTTCTGCTGCTGTTGCTCATCTGTTTCAATGTTGTGTGCTTAGAGATGCTCTTCTGCTGACTTAGGTTGTAGTAAGTGATTACAGCATTTGAGTCACTGTTGTCTTTCTATCTGTCTGCCTCCTCCTGTGAACGCTGGTAATTTCCTTCTCTGTAAAACCTAGAGTTGTTTGTATGTGAAATCAGTATATCAGCAGTTTCTGAAGTTCTCAGAGTAGCCCATCTGGCAGCAACAACCTTCCAGATTTGTTTAAACTTCAGCAGATCATCTTTGTGTACATGCCTAAAAGCACTGAGTTTCTGCCATGTTGCCTGATTGGTAATTTTCATAAATGGGCAGTGAATAGATGTACCTAAAGTGGCTGTCAGTGTAGAGTTGCTCTTATTTCTATGTCATTTAAACTAATGTTTAACATTGTACACAAAAAAATATGTATAATAAGAATATAAATCTGTAAGGAAGCTTTTTTTTTGCATTTTGTGAAAATCAGTGATCAGCAATGGCTGTAGCATAAATAAAGAATACAGCTTAAATCTCTGATGGTTAACTTACAGCAGTCAAAAATGAGAAGGAAGGCTCTTGCTTTGAATGACAGTATATCTCTGGCCACAGGACATCACTACCCATCTAATAGGGAACATTTCCAGTAACACTCAGTAACGTTTCTTAAAAGTTGTGTAAATGTTAGCATTAAATGTTATTAAAATAATATTTTTAGAACACCCTCGTAATGTTGATTAAAAAATCATTCTTGCAATGTATTCAGGACGCTAATTGTACTTGATGAATGTTATCATGATCATATAATAACATTGTTAGAACAACCTAAAGGTTCTAAGAACAATCAAAAATGAATGTTTTTATAACTTAATGGGAACATTAAGGGAAACATTCTTATAACATCACTGAAATGTGAATTAAATATTTTAATAACATTTTAGATTAAGTTCTGAGAGCATTAATATAACATGAAACTAGAACAACATTCTTATAAGCAAAAAAGTCTAATAAACATCTAATAAACTGGACATTTTGAATGTTCTAAGAACTTAAAAATGTATGTTTTATAACTTAATGGGAATGTTTTACTCCCTAAAATTGTTAGCTGTATAGTTTCTCACAGGATATCATTGAACCGACTGTCATTTAAGATTCACTGAAGTATCCTACATCTCGTTTGTTTGTCTTTTGTGAACAACCAGCCATTTTAAGGGACTTAATTGAGTTAGTGACATTATAAAGATGCAATACTCATGTGGAATGACCAGTATGCCTCGCTGTGGCTGAATGGATCTCCCTTTGGTCTTCATCTGATCATTTCAGTCACTTGAAATGCTTTCAAAGTCAGCAAATACTGGAAAGTTAAGCTGCCAGTGAGTGGCTTTGTCATTGTCAGATAACAAAGGAAATTACCACCAGGTACATGATTAACACCAAAAACACCACTTCCAGGCATCTGAAAGTCCAATTTGCAATGGCACGATAATGATTAAATCTGACTGAATTTCTTTATTCATTCCTAAAACAATATTGCTTTGAAGTGACATATATGTAATTGTGCAGACTTTCACCAGAACTTTAAAATCAGAGCTTCCAACTTTCATACAAAACCTTATGCAATTCTTTAACAAGGACTATATAAGTAACACTGTGAATGTACAAAAGCTAATGATTGTCCTGCTGGCTTTCTGCAATATTCTGCAGAATAAAAGTGAATCAATGATGCAGCCTCTTGGCATGGCATTGATTCGGAGTTGAAAGCCAGCAAAATAACACACCAATATAGAAACAACCAACCTTTAGAAATGAGCCACTTTGTTCTCTTAAGAATTAATTAGACATAAAATCCCCATAACATAAGAAACATGCAACATCACATTCTGATCCACGTCTCTCATTAACAATCAAAATCATTGACAGTCCAACTGAAAATCATTGACCGTTTCGAGGAGTTCTCTTGAGAGGTGATTTTTAGACATTAACTCCAGAAGCATCGCTCAAAGGTTCACGAAATGGGAGGAGTGAAGCAATATAAATGGCAGAAATGGTCATCTATTCTGTGGCCTGTGACTTAAGCAAATGCTTTGAAACCATCTGGAAGGACCGTCCAAACGCTAACAATTACAGCAGTGAGTGGAAGAGACTGGAGATTTTCACGCTATGTTAATAGAGGAGCGCTTATTAACACTTTTCAAAAGGAACTGTCAACATACCCTGACATACTGGAGTGTGTTCTTCAGCTTTGGACTGAGCATTGCTTTTCTGGGGCCTACCATCCTGGATCTGAAATGCCGGACCGGCTCCACGCTGCAGGAGATCACCTGGGTTTTCTTCGCCCAGCAGCTCTGTCTGCTCATCGGCAGCTCCAGTGGAGGAGCTTTCACTAAAACGTGAGTCTTGGCTGATAAACATGGACTCCTGCGTCAACGTCAGCTCTCTATTGTTGGAGAAACATAGCGTAGTGTGGTGTTTAGTTTTAGTTTAGATATGCAGTGCATGTCAGATATAGTCAAAGGCTGTCAGAGTCGATTACGCTCCTGCCTCGAGCGTTTTTGGTCAATCTCTTCCTTTTTTGACAGTGTATATCTTGTAGATTTTTGTTAACCTTTTTATTTTTAATTGACTTATTGCAACATTTCATAATGTCAATCCATTTCATGTCAATCCTCCAAAGCAATAAAATATGCTTTTGTTGTCAAAATGACTCTCACACAAACAGCCATTTGTCACCCTCAAGCTGTCATTTCTCATAAGATGAGGTGTATAATGACATTTTTTGCAATTAATTTAGTAAAACACACAGGCAAAAAAAATTGTTTGTTTCTGATAAAATTGTGACAAACAACATGTATATATGGGTGTGAAACAACTAATTTATTTCTCTCTTTTTTACAATTAAAAAATGAAATATATCAAATAAAAATATTTCGTTTTAAATACAAATGTGTTTTATAGACACCTTGCATACAATTATATACCAATGTGCCTATAAAATGACCACAACAACAATAATAAATAATAGCTATTTTTTATTACCACTATAAATTAGAACTCTAATATTCATGAATGGGCCTCACAGTGGCGCAGTGGGTAGCACGTTCGCCTCACAGCAAGAAGGTCGCTGATCGCTGGTTCGAGCCTCGGCTGGGTCAGTTGGTGTTTCTGTGTGGAGTTTGTTCTCCCCGTGTTGGCGTGGGTTTCCTCCGAGTGCTCCGGTTTCCCCCACAAGTCCAAAGACATGCGGTACAGGTGAATTGGGTAAGCTAAATTGTCCGTAGTGTATGAGTGTGAATGGGTGTGTATGGATGTTTCCCAGAGATGGGTTGCAGTTGGAAGGGCATCCGCTGCGTAAAACATATGCTGGATAAGTTGGCGGTTCATTCCGCTGTGGCGACCCCAGATTAATAAAGGGACTAAGCCGAAATGAAAATGAATGAATGAATATTCATGAATGTATGAATACCTACACTGTTTAACTTTTGATAAATGTTTTTAGTTAAAAGTATCTGTTACAATCCCAATAAATGTTAAAGCAACTCAAATTCTGAACAGATCAGTGATGGAGTTTGTATGGATCATATATTTACTATAAACACAGTAGGTGCTCAGAAACACTGAGATAACTATGCAGGGAATGAAAACAAAAAAACAGATAACATAAATAAAAACAGTGGGTTATTGAGATATTTTTTTGTAATTGTACAAAACCGTATTTGTATTTTTTTTGGATAGTAATTTGTGATTCCAATATGCATATCAAATTATGATGACAACATTTGCAATAATAACATTAATAATAATTATTATTGTTGTTTTTTTAGTTATTTTTATTACTTAGTACTAAATCTAAAAATAATGAATTACTATAAAATTATAGACTTTTATAAAACTATTAGACTTTTACTTTAATAAAATAAATAAATAAATAAAAGCAGACAAAAAAAAACCCATCTGTGAAATGCAGAAAACTAGTGTAAAAATGTGATAAACAGATGGAAAATCTGTTTTGTTCCTCAGGTTGTTCAGTGCTCTGCTCGCTCTCTTCCTCTCGTCCCTCATCATCTCTGTGGTTTTTTCCATCATCCCACTTTGCTATAATGTGCTGCTGTTGGCGATGGCCATGGCAGTGTCAGGTCTGGCCATGGGCATCATCGACACCATTGCAAACATCCAACTGGTGTCCATTTATAAAAAAGACTCTCCGATCTTTCTGCAGGTGAGCGAACACATTTATTGTCATACATCTCACACATACGGTTCTTAAAGTTATAGTTTGCACAAAAAAATGTTAATTCTGTAATCGTTTACTCACATTCAAGTGGTTCTAAACTTTTATGAATGTCTTTCTTCAAAAAGATATTTTGAAGAATGTTGGAAAGCAAAAGCCATTGACTATTATATTCTTATTCCTACTATATATGTCAATGGCTGCTTGTGTGAATAAATTAGATATTTTTTAATTTTTGGGTGAACTATTACTTTAAAAGTGTCTCATGCAGTCTAGTTAAACAACACGTAAACAAATTCAGTGGTATTTGTGTGAAGATAAAGCAGTTAAATCTTGATCTTTATCAATACATAATCACATAATTGCATATATTGTTATTATAAGAGGTAAAACAATTTTTTTGTTAATTATTTGCTGTAAAAAGAAAAGAAAAGAAAAGAAAAGAAAAGAAAAGAAAAGAAAAGAAAAGAAAAGAAAAGAAAAGAAAAGAGAAAGTTTCACAAAGAGGTGCCACTGGTTATACAGTAGCCTAAAATTTAAACAAACAAACAAACAAACACATAAATAAATAAATAAATTTGTCATTACCAATAGTCTCCTGCTAATATTTTAATTGCTGATTTAGCAATGAATAAAACTACTAAATTGTCATTTTTCTGTGGCACAATTGGTTTTGTTCACTTGATTTCATTCATTTTGTTGATAATTTGTTACATTCTAACCATTAATTTCCACAAACAGTGCATTTTTTATTAATAACCCAAATAAAGAGATTTCAGTGATCAATTTTCAGCGATCAAATTCTTCAGAGATTATGTGATGATCTTAAAATGCTGAAATGCCCTCTTATTATTGTCACATTGGTTCTAATAACAGTTCTCATCCTGTGTGCTCGCTGCTATAAGAGTGGTTTAGATAGAAGCTTGATAAATGCTTTTATTTATTTATTTATTTCCCAATTCATTGCACTCACTACACTATATCAACAGCTCTAAATGGTGTGTCTCATCTTAATTGTGCCTTTTCCGTTGGTCCAGGCTCTGCACTTCTTCATTGGTCTCGGTGCTCTATTGAGTCCTCTGATTGCAGAGCCTTTCATATCCGACCACTGCCCGGGCAGTAATAGCACAGAAAACGCCACCGAGATAATTCACCACTTCAGATCCAGCTTCAGGTCACCTGTAAACCTGCCCGAGAGTTCGCCACTCTCAGGCCCGGTGGAGGAGAAGAACGTGTCATATGCCTTCTGGATCATGGCTCTCATTAACGTAAGCTGAAGTACAGTAGCTCTGTGTGCATTAGCTGTTGTGTTGCTGTCAGATCTCTCTGAGTCTATTTCTCTCCTATAGCTGCCGGTGCCGATTGCAGTTTTTGTGTTGATGTACCAAGAGAAGCTGCTGCCCTTTTGCCCAAACAGCAGCCCACGACTGCTGGACAAAGATGAGCTGGCCATGGAGACCAAAGCACCAGACAACACAGAAATGGCTGAATTAGATGACGAAGGTACTAGTGAGCTGTATTTTATATGAAACAACCACATGTGTAGAACGTTCTAAATGTCTGCATGAAGCAGAAGTTAAGATTGTCCATTTTTCCCCATTTCATGATGTATATCCAATTGAAACTGTCCTGAAATTAGAAAGAAATGTAAGGAGATGCATGTTTTCGGCCTTTGGGAACCAATTGGATAGTTGGAAGATGGGTGTCACTAAGACACACACTAGCTCCACCCTTAAGGCATTCCATGTGACCAGAAGTGAAGAAATTTTGTTTTGAGGGAGCAGTTATGGTATTTGATTAAAGATTATATGGGCAAATTCATTTCTTCTGGATAATGAAGGACAGGGCCTCACGGTGGCGCAGTGGATAGCACGTTCGCCTCACAGCAAAAAGGTCGCTGGTTCGAGCCTCGGCTGGGTCAGTTGGCATTTCTGTGTGGAGTTTGCATGTTCTCCCCGTGTTGGCGTGGGTTTCCTCCGGGTGCTCCGGTTTCCCCCACAAGTCCAAAGACATGCGGTATAGGTGAATTGGGTAAGCTAAATTGTCCGTAGTGTATGAGTGTGAATGGGTGTGTATGGATGTTTCCCAGAGTTGGGTTGCAGCTGGAAGGGCATCCACTGTGTAAAACATATGCTGGATAAGTTAACGGTTCATTCCGCTGTGGCGACCCCAGATTAATAAAGGGACTAAGCCGAAATGAAAATGAATGAATGAATAATGAAGGACATAGATCATTGTTTATAACATCTTTTATAACAAGCACTACTATAGACAAAAAATAAGGAGAGTTCATTTTGATTTCATGCTGACTTTAGGAACTTTACTAATTACCTCGTTCTTGTCAGAACACATGATTTATCTTTTGTGTCAAGTCTGATTCACCAGAGGTATCTATATTTCAGAGGTATCTATATTTCAGTGCAGACTGTGTATTCTGTTTTCAGATCTAATGCTATCATCAGTGTTTAGGCTTTAAAGGATTACCCAAAAATGATTAATTACTCACTCTCATGTCGTTCCCAACACCTGAGATCTTCATTCATCTTTTGAATACAAATGAAGATATTTTAGATGAAATCTGAGAGCTCACTCATCCACCCTAGGCAGCAATGGTCTCGGGAATTGTCAAAACAATACATATGGTTCAACGGTAATCATACGAAGCTCCTTGAGCACTTTTGTGTGGCAAAACAAAATTCTAGATATGACTATAAATACAATACTATACATGTAAATGCAATATGTCTTCCATATCAGATCAGGATTACATGTTTATTTGGGCCAGAAATTTAAAGGGTATCTTTGTCAAATCAGGGTGCATCTCTGTGCCTACTCATATCATAAGTGTATAATAACTAGTTTCTTATATGTATCATCTCTGATAATATAGTAATTTAATGGGGGTGTGAGCTGACATTTATGAGTATCAAACACTTATTAAAAAAGACAAAAATGTGTTCAGAGCCCTAAATAATTTAAGCAAAAATAAAGATTGTTTTTATAGAGATAGAATATTTTATAAAGATAGGAACAAGACAAAGAAAACTAACAAGATGAACTATAAGTTTTTATTTGCTTAGGCTAAAAATGTATTCTCAATCAATTTTAAGGCAAGCGCTGCACAATAATCATGATCCACATGAAAGGCTATCTATATTAGCTAAATTAAGCAATCATTTATTTAAATTAGATGGTATGATTTGAAAATATTAATTTAAAACATTAATTATTTCACTTTGCATGTTCTCCCCGTGTTGGCGTGGGTTTCCTCCGGGTGCTCCGGTTTCCCCCACAAGTCCAAAGACATGCGGTACAGGTGAATTGGGTAGGCTAAATTGTCCGTAGTGTATGAGTGTGAATGGGTGTGTATGGATGTTTCCCAGAGATGGGTTGCAGCTGGAAGGGCATCCGCTGCGTAAAACATATGCTGTATAAGTTGGCGGTTCATTCCGCTGTGGCGACCCCAGATTAATAAAGGGACTAAGCCGAAATGAAAATGAATGAATGAATTATTTCACTTTGTGAAATTATGCTACATAAAACACAATTAGAAAACTTAATAAAAATGCGGGCAGCATGGTGGCGCAGTGGGTAGCACAATTGCTTCACAGCAAGAAGGTCGCTGGTTTGAGCCCCGGCTGGGTCAGTTGGCGTTTCTGTGTGGAGTTTGCATGTTCTCCCCGTGTTAGCGTGGGTTTCCCCCACAAGTCCAAATACATGTGGTACAGGTGAATTGGGTAAGCTAAATTGTTCGTAGTGTATGAGTGTGTATGCATGTTTCCCAGTAATGGGTTGCAGCTGGAAGGGCATGTGCTGTGTAAAACATATGCTGGATAGTTGGCGGTTCATTCCGCTGTGGCGACCCCAGATTAATAAAGGGACTAAGCCGAAAAGAAAATGAATGAATGAATGAATAAAAATGCAAATTCACTCTCTGCCAGTAGGTGGCGCATGTAGACAAGTAATAACCTCATCATGAAATGCTCTGCAGCCTGGCTCTTCTAGAAATCAGAATAATGGTGGATAAAAGGTGTTTACTATTTAGGGAAAGTTATGTTTCCAGAAGAAATGTCAAACCATTACATTCTTAGTTTCTTGGGGCATTTAAGAACAATAAAAATTACAATAAAGGTATTAATATTGTGAATATTATTACCATTTAAAATGGCAGTTTTTCAATTTGAATATGTTTCAAAATCTTTAATTCCTTTATAAGCTTGCAACTAACGTGTAAAATTGATCAAGTGGCTCCTAACATGATGTCTCTCTCCATCTTTTGGTCTCCAAAGTTTTTCTTCACTCTGGACATGGAAACATCTTCAGCTGCTGCATGGATGGTGCTCTGCGTGGGCTACCCGTCACGTTCTTTCTCATCCACATTTTTGGTGGTATGGTGCTGTTTATGACAGAGGGCATTATGGTGAGCGATCTCAATGTGGCTACTAATGAATTTGTACAAATTTTAAGAGCTTCAAGCTAATATTTACTCATAACTCTTGAACCTCAACTTTTAGGGGGTCTATGGCGGCTTTGTTTACACGTACGCCGTTTCACCTCCCATGTCTCTGCACTCTAAAATGGCAGGAAACCTGAACTGTATCTTCTGGGCAGCCATCACTGCGGGACGACTGGTGTCAATCCCGCTATCATACCGCTTTAAAACAGTACATTTGCTCCTCACTAACCTGGTAATCCATTACAAAACACTGTTATTACCATACACTGTAAAACCTGATCATTTCAGATCACCCAAAATATCTGTGAAAGCATATTGCCCCAATCATTCGAGTAGACTCATTTTTAAGTTGCTAAATCTTAATATTATTTTGTTCCTCAGAATTTTATGTCACACAGGTGCCTCTCATTTACACTCTCTCTATACATAGAATCAAATAATTTGTGCAATTTGCTTGCACATCACATAAACTTAATGATGAAGTGTTAGCTAGCTATAGCATTTGTTAATGTAACATTCAAAACACAACTTTTGTGCACTTGGATGATATATATCAAAACAACATTAAATTGACATCATTTAAAAAACACGTCAAAAATGCAAATCAATTTGATGTCAAAACCTTGACGTCCATTTGACATCCACACATTGATGCTCTTTTGACCACAAAAATAACAACACAATGTATGAAACCAGTTTTATTTATCTTAAAACTTCAATTCCAAATTCCAGTTTGACACTTTTGTATCCCCGCAATGCATGTAAACTACCTTGATGTTAAAATGACATCAAATTTTGAGATCTAACACTGGCATCAAAAAACATGTCAAAAGTCATCGCATTGACATCAAACACTGATATCAAAAATTGATTACAGGACTATATTGTTATCGATTTTTGATGTCAGTGTTTGATGTCAATGCGATGTCTAAGTAGTCAGTTGACATCAAATCAATTTGCATGTTGACGTATTTTTTAACGTGTTTTATTTTTTTTATTGTGTTTTTTGATGTTGTTTTGACATCAAGCTGCAGTCTAAGGCTGTATCCAAAATCGCCCTATACCCTTATTCCGTCCATTAGTCCACTAATATATTTCTCATAAAAGAGTGAATGAAGACCAGAGAGCGAGTTGGAGCACTGAGAAGGGATGCTGTTTTGTTTGTGCTTTGCTGTTTTATAAATGGGATTAGATTTATCATCTTTTGGTCAGACCCCGTGATAGTTATTTAACAGTTAGCAAGCTATCTAATAATAATGAAAAAAAGTATTTTGATGTTTAATATTTGGTAATTTAACAAATAATAATTTATTTAGAAACTTATACATGATTGGTTGCGCTGTCGATGCCATCTTGTGGTCAGATATGGAAATTCATTCGGTATGCGAACTCTCACAGTGCATTTGGTATATTCACTAGCCATTGAGTGTACATCATTTGTTCACTTGTTATTGAGGTGCATTGTAGGATTGATTGAGTGCACTTCAGAATGTCCACTGTGGTTTCGGACACCACTACAAACAGCTGCTCCCTCAAATAGTGTGCTATTTAAGTGTATAGGGGCAATTTCAGATACAGACTTTTGTTTTCAGCCCAACTCATTTAGTTAATTCTACTGGTGTAGATAAAGCTGATTTAATTTTAATATGCACTCACCCAAATTACTTTTTTACCTTTACACTGCTCTGTTGAGTCTGTAATGAGTCATAGGCTTGGGATTGTTCTCTGCTCTTTCTCTCATTAAGGCTGGTGTGATTGTGACATTGCTGCTGTTAATGATCCTCTACACAAACAGAGTCTTTCTGTTTGTTGGAACAACCTTTCTGGGGCTTTTCATTAGCAGCGTTTTCCCCTGCTTAGTGGCCTACACTGAGGACATTCTGGAGTACCGTGGTAAATGTCACACAAAATACATCTAGTACTATAGTACATGCAGTGGGGACTTTCAACTTCTGCTGTACTTATGTTTATGCTAAATAATAATAATAATAATGTTATTTAGTATTTATAATATGTAGCTGGAGGACCATCTGCCACGTAACATATATGCCAGTGTAACTGGCGATTCATTCCACTGTGGCAACCCCTGATAACTTAGGCACTAAGCCGAGTATTTTTAAAAAGTATTTATTTTGAGTATTTAATAGTAATAATGTTAATTATTATTATTATAGATACTAAATTACATTTGTATATTATATAGTATAATTGTTTTGACCACACATTATAATAATTTTAATTGCTTAAATACTCAAATCCATAACACTATAAGTATTATATGCATTATATATATATATATATATTTTCATTTGATTACTTTTATATAACTGTATTATTGTGCATATTAGGAATGTTAAATATATATTAAACAATCTTTTTGAGAGCATCTGAGGAAATTCTTAATTGGATTTTTTTATATATATATAAAATATTTAAAAGTAGAATATTTAATTATTTATTAGATATTATTATAATATTTATTAAAAAACCAACACACACACCCACACTTACATTAAATTAAATATAATTACTATCAGATTTCAGATTCTTCGTGTGGTCCCCACAATTATGGTCAAACAAGACCACACAGTCCCACACATTTTTTTTCTTCATCAGGATGTGCAACAACAGTCTTGGTGACATTGTCAGGAATGGGTGAGATGACTCTGCAGGTGCTGGCTGGAACAGTAAGTTCTTACTCTCAAGCTTCAGCATTTGACAAAGAGTTTATGCACTGATAAATAACACAGAGCAAACTTCTTTTAGCTTATTCAGAAAAAAGGCAGTTACAGTTTTTTGGTGTGTGGTTTGGTCATTGGATGCCTCGGTTTCATCTTCCTCCTGAGTGTGATCCTGTGCAACCACTTCCACAGAAAAATCATAGGTAAAAAAAAACTCCCATTCATTAGAGCTGATAAAAATACTGCTTAAATGAATGGCAACATTACATGGCTGTGTTTCAATCTCATCCCCTTGCAGGAACATCTAAAAAAGCAGAAATTGCTGAAGGTCCAACAGCTCCTGCTCCAGAAAAAACAGCATCAGAACACAAAAAAACTGCTGTAATACAGCCTGAATCCATTAAATGTGACTTCGGGTTAGACCATAACGGGCCAAAGCCTGCTGAAAATACTTAACAATATGACTAAACGGTAAACAGTGAGTGTGTATTTCATTATATTTGTGTAAAAGAAGAAAAAACATAAGAAAAAAAGTACATGGTGATGCAATATATTTTTATGTATTTCTGCAAAGTTTGGTATTTAGTTGTGTTTGTAATCGTTTCTTGCAAATAATCCTGACTGTTCAATTCTAAATATCTACTGTACAAGCAAATGTTTAATAATTACAAATGTGGAATGATGTAATTTATAACATTCAATGGGTACATATTATAAATAAAGTTTTGTACTTTACCCAAGACTGAGAATCATTTACATCAAATTAAATTACAGATTACATTAATAATTCACCTATACCCGAAGAAGAGATTCCTAGAAATCTCAGAGTGTTGTACTGTATTCCCATAAAACCAACTTCAGCAGCTTCTGGAAAAGTCATAATGACTATTCATTCATTCATTCATTTTCATTTCGGCTTAGTCCCTTTATTAATCTGGGGTAGCCACAGCGGAATGAACCGCCAACTTATCCAGCATATGTTTTACGCAGCAGATGCCCTTCCAGCTGCAACCCATCTCTGGGAAACATCCATACACACCCATTCACACTCATACACTACGGACAATTTAGCTTACCCAATTCACCTATAGCGCATGTTTTTGGACTTGTGGGGGAAACCGGAGCACCCGGAGGAAACCCACGCCAACACGGGGAGAACATGCAAACTCCACACAGAAACGCCAACTGACCCAGCCGAGGCTCGAACCAGCGACCTTCTTGCTGTGAGGCGAACGTGCTATCCACTGCGCCACCGTGAGGCCCTCATAATGACTAATGCAAACTGTTCATGGCTACTAGTGGGCAGTGGGATCATAATGCAGTTCAATATGAAGCACAGACGTATCTTTTCGACCAAGTAGCTTTCTGTTGGACAATGTAGTGAATCCACACAATCCTTAAGCTTATTAGAAATCTGACCGAGAAAAGCAGATTCATTTGAAATGTCTCAATAAAACATTGCAGGAGCGGTAAATGTTAAATGCACCTTTAAAGGCAAAAAAAGGGGTGCACTGTCTATTGTCAATAGTGATGGAAAGTTAATAAAATTTACTTATATTTGATCATCATTTAAACATGTTGATATTTTCTGTTATTGATTGACCTTCTGGCTATCCTAATATCTCCCGATTGGCTTCATCTGCACCAATGAGCTAGTGTGTGTTTTGGCACGTCGTTCAGGTAGATGCTGCACACTGATGGCTGTTGAGATTTCCTCTGTCCTAAGGGTGCTGAGATATTCAAATCAATAACTACACATTGCTCTGCGTATAATTAAAAACTTTAATACCCAAAAATAGTTAATACAGTGTCATCATTTTCACGTGACCTCTGTAAAATTAGTTTACTGAGTTTTATGTCTCTGGGAATGGAGGAGTCTGTAGTTCTGCTGTTGAAATAAAAAGTGCAACAGCCTTCACATATAATCCTGACACCCATAGACTTTCTGTGACAGTCAGTCACGGTTTGTGAATACTTGTAGAAATAAATGAGCAGTGCTGGTTGCAAAATTGTCAGTGACTTGTCTAATAATCAGAAATAGCCTTTTGAGTGTGTATCTGTGTACCAGAATAGCCAGAGCATTAGCTTTTATGGCTAATGGTTGTTAGCTGGGCTTCTACAGGCTTTGGCAGCTCTGTCAATGAGCCTCTACCAATGAGCTGATGAGTTCAATCAAAGCCAAGACAAGCCTGCATGTAATTTGATAAGGGATACATAAATAAGGGAAATGGCTAAAGCTAACACTTTGGCTAGTTTTAGCAATCTGAAGCATGTTGAATTTGTATTAGGTAATTAGGACAGGTAGGCACTTGTCACTGATTTCTATAATCTCGCAAACAGTGACTGACTGTTGCACAACACTGGCAGAAAGTCAATTGACACCTAGGCTGTAATGTGGTTACGTACAGAAAAAAAGCTTTCTCCAGTGGTAAAAAGTAAAAGAAATGTAATTCCTCTCAAGCTTTTTCTTGAAATGCATGTGCGATAGCTACAGTATTAGATATACACAATACCTGAATGTCAGGATTTAATCTGAAAACAGCTAAATACAAATGTTATTACAATCAAGCAAAAGTCAAAAAGCTCACAGACTACTCCATTTCTTTAAAGATACATTTTATTTTTTCCTTGTAAAACAAATTTTACAAAAATCAGAATAGCGTAATTAAAACGAACATTTAATTTGGATAAATTATGATATAGAATGAAAGGCTACAGATTAGGATGGCGATACAAGCAATAAAAATAGTCATATGAAGCGGAGAAAGCTATGGATGGTGTGCACTGAATTCAGCTCGTGTTTGCCATTCTAATGGCTCGACGGACTGCTCTTTTAAAAAGGCATCTATAAGCATCAAAATAGTCTTAAAAAATTTCACACATGAAGCATCACGGAGGTCAATAATAAGGTTTTCACTAGCTCACTTCTGACGTCACTCATCCAGACTCTCTTCGCCAACCACGTACATGAAAGCATGCCAACCATGAAAGAGGTTCAATACAACCATAGAAAAAAGTCATCTTGGTTCAAATGCTCAGACGGGGAAAAGAAGCTGATTTACTAGACTGAATCAAGAAATAACTGCACGGAAAGTGGGAGAAAGTAGCGTACTAGAACTATGTAACGTACAGTTGATGAAGCGAGGATACCGCGTGACTGAACTGCAGCCACAAAATCCAGTGCAGTTCATGACGACAAGTGTATGTTCATTAGAAGCCTGTGTTTTCAGCAGTCGACGCCGCTGACATGAGATCGTGTACAATAAAAGTCACAAAAATTGGTTTGTTTTGGAGCGATCTTTTCAAACCGATTTCCAAAATTTGTACACTGCCCGTAAAGTGAAGTACAGAACCTACAGTATAATCTGTATTTTCAGG
The DNA here is from genome assembly GCA_903798125.1 of Danio choprae. Taxonomy (NCBI): domain Eukaryota; kingdom Metazoa; phylum Chordata; class Actinopteri; order Cypriniformes; family Danionidae; genus Danio; species Danio choprae. The sequence continues at coordinate 4,188,414 of CAIGQW010000317.1, read as the reverse complement.
GCAAGTTGTCTTCGTCCTTCTTTGTTATACACTGAAGGTCGACTGTAACAAAACAGCTAGATTGATAGACAAATTGAAAGATTGATAAATATTCATATCAAAGATCGCGTTTCAGTATTAGGCCAAACCGTAGAGTTTTTAGGACAGGTCTGATGATACTTTACAGATTTCGTGTGGAGATATGGTATTTACAAGCCGAGAGACATAACAAACATCCAAAACACTCTTTGAGCATTGTGGGAAATAAATTCTACTGCTCCTCATAAAGAACAACAGATAACAGACACGTTCAGCGGCAGGTGAAGGAGCTCAGTCTTCACCTGATGGAGCTTCCTCCTCAGAAACATCGTCTTTTTCCTCCGTCTCGTTCTCATTCTCCTTCTCCTCCTCTTTCTCTCCGTTGTCATTGTTTTCCTCTCCTTCTGCGCCGCTTTCTTCATCCTGCTTCTTCTTGGCGGCGGGCGACTCCTTCTTGTCTTCCTCCTGCACCTCCTCCTCTTCCTTCTCCTCCTTGTTGCTCTCTTCATCTTCAGATTTTGGTGTGGCCTTCTTCACCACTCTCTTCACCCTTGTCTGACGCTTCCCTCTCCTTTTCTTGGCCCCTCGGGTTGCTGGGAAAAGACAGTTGACTTAATTACTGGAAAAGTGATGGTTAAAGGTATCTAGAGGAAGTTTACTTTAATGTGATCATTATTTACAATGTGCTGTTTTTAAGTTTCTATGGCGCAACCATGTTAGTGTGTGCTGCAGTGGAGAGATTAGAGCTGCTGGATTTACAACATGTTAATTCATCGACTTCCTCCAAAATACATGACATTGGCTGGTTAACTGGGAGAAGAATAGAGTAAACGTTCTGGTAAGCTAAACAGTGTGTTTCTGATGTGACTAAAGCCGAAGTCACACAAAAGCTATTCATACGCATGCGAATGCAAAAGACCAGAAACGCAAGCTCGTGTGACACGTTTTGCATGTCACTGCGTTCGAAAGTTCAAGCTTGGTGAACTCTGACCTGCAAAATCACATCATGTGATTGTGTGAGACCAATAGGAGATAAAAACATGACCTCTCTGTACAGAAATGTGAAAAGTTACTTTAATATCTAATATCATCTTGTTTTATCCTGCCCTGTTTCGCAGCGCTGTAGGGCAGAATATCGCAAGCTCAAACGCTAGTGTGACCACAGCTTAAAGCACATCATTAGATTCTGTTTAAAAATAATTATTATTGCCATCTACATAAACAGCAGAGTGTATTTTACAAACCATAAATGTTATTTGGCTAATTCTTATGTGTATTTAAATCTCTGAAACCTGAAATAATTACTTACACCGATTACTTACACTCTCTATTCAACTAAAGCAAAAGACAAGATCCTCTCTAATACCAAC
>CAIGQW010000317.1:4168633-4182026 GCA_903798125.1 Danio choprae | reverse complement strand
GCCAACACGGGGAGAACATGCAAACTCCACACAGAAACGCCAACTGACCCAGCCGAGGCTCGAACCAGCGACCTTCTTGCTGTGAGGCGAACGTGCTAACCACTGCGCCACCGCGAGGCCCGGATCAATGATTTTTTTCACATCAACTCGTACTTCAGTTTTTCATCAAATCTTCTGACCAATAAAATGCTTTCTAGTATCTGACATACATCGCGCCCTTTAAGAGGCTTCTTGTTAGTTTTTCATTTGCTACGTTTGAGCTGTGATAAAGCTGTGATAAAACAAAATGCTATTGGCTGTAAAGGGAAGGAGCTACTCTATGTCCCACCCTCTCTTCATATTTCAGCTGAGATTATGTCAAACATCTAATAAAAGTGCACATTTCAAAGCACTTCACCTTTAAAATCAAAACATCTGACCAAATTTAAATTTCCAGTTGATTTTAAAAAGAAATTGTAAAATACACCTCATTCTTCAACATATTTTCTATCATATATTATTACATACTTAGTATGTATTAAATAAGAAAGGGTTAAATATGAATATATTTAAAAGGCCAAATGCCAAACATGCAGAGACAGATGCTGGAATGACTATGTGAATGTACTGTGCGAAGCTCAGTGTTTCTAATACCTCGAGCCCTTTTCCGTTTAGCTGTAGCCTGTCTCCCCCTGCTGGCCTCTTCTGCATCAAAATCACTGTCTCCACCATCATCCTCCTCTTCCTCGTCCTCGCCATAGTCATTGTCATTGTCATCATCGCTGTGGTCCTCTGGAATAATAACATTTCATCAGATTATTCAATAATTCAATAAAACATTAGATATAATAATACAAAGTAATGGCAAAGAAATAATTACAATTAAATTGAACTTACTCTTGTGGTCCTTGACACGAGAATCATCACTACACAAGAAAAAATATAGCATTATTTACATTTTTTTTTTATGGATCTCAAAATTATTCACATAAAAATACAATTCTCGTGAATTTAAAAGTCTAACTATGTAATGAATATGCATGCAGCTCATAAATATTATTCCAAACGCAGGAGAGATAAAATAAATATTTGCAAACATGACAGTGGTGCTTAAACTGAAATATCACACTTTCACAACCACGATTTATCATTTTTGCTTTCATTACCATCTTAGACACTAAATATTTAACAAGATTATCAGTATTCAGAGTAACTGACCTGCGCTTTACAGGCGGTTTCTCAGGTCGTTCCGATTCTTTTCCATATTCCTCATCTGTAAGTCATTGAGTCCAATCAGTAACAAAACAACACTGCATCTGATATTATTATTTACCACAGGGTTCCCACTCTAAGCCAAATACCAAACTCCCTTTCACTTTCACTGACTAAAAAAAATGAATTTACATGGCATCTAATGAACAGAAAAAAAGTCAAAATTAAAACAAATTAAATAAAATTTATTTTAGCTTGAATATAATTCTGCATAATTTTAAAAGCCAAAGAATTACATTTTGGTAAATGGAAACAAACATTTGAAACAAAAATATCGGATATTCAATGATTTGAACAACAAAAAAAATCTAATAAAATATTCACTGAGATTCAATGTCTGAAATACACCTTTTAGAATTTCATGATATCCCAGGAATGGGACATTAACCGTGGTAAACCCTGTAAACATTAGGCATCTTGTTTTATTCTTTTCTGTTTGTTTGTTTTTGGAATTTCCAAACCTTTTTCCATGCATCTGTCAACTCTGAGACTTTGACTTTCTTATAAACAGTTTTTACAGTCTAATGTAAAGAAAACATCCAAAATACACTTTAAAGCGTTAATTTTGTCACACATTACTAATATGTGTCTTTAGATTTTAATTACAATACATTCATTGATTCATTTTCATTTCGGCTTAGTCCCTTTATTAATCTGGGGTCACCACAGCGGAATGAACCGCCAACTTATCCAGCATATGTTTTACGCAGCGGATGCCCTTCCAGCTGCAACCCATCTCTGGGAAACATCCATACATACTCATTCACACTCATACACTACAGACAATTTAGCTTACCCAATTCACCTATACCGCATGTCTTTGGACTTGTGGGGGAAACCGGAGCACCCGGAGGAAACCCACGCCAACACGGGGAGAACATGCAAACTCCACACAGAAACGCCAACTGACCCAGCTGAGGCTCGAACCAGTGACCTTCTTGCTGTGAGGCGAACGTGCTATCCACTGCGCCACCGTGAGGCCCAATTACAATACATATTTAAAAAAATGTTTTCTACACTTCAGCAGTGTTTATCATCCATCAAACTTTAGTTTACAAATTTTACCAGTATTAACTGCTGGCAGACAATTAAAAGAAATACTAAAAATCCCCTCTGTAAAAACAATCGATTTTTATATCAAAACAAATATTTTAATCCTGACTTCATCCAATGTTCAGATGCCAGAAATGTATGCAAATTAGTGCATATTTAATTAAATAATGTCTCATTCATTCATTTTCTTTTCGGCTTAGTCCCTTTATTAATCTGGGGTCGCCACAGCGGAATGAACCACCAACTTATCCAGCATATGTTTTATGCTGCGAATGCCTTTCCAGCTGCAACCCATCACTGGGAAACATCCATACACACTTATTCACACACACACACACATACACTACGGACAATTTAGCTTACCCAATTCACCTATAGTGCATGTCTTTGGACTTGTGGGGGACACCGGAGCACCCGGAGGAAACCCACAGCAACACGGGGAGAACATGCAAACTCCACACAGAAATGCCAACTGACCCAGCCGAGGCTTGAACCAGCGACCTTCTCACTGTGAGGCGATTGTGCTACCCACGGCGCCACCGTGAGGCCCTAAATAATGTCTCATTTGTATATTTAAACATAGCATTTTAGAAAACCTGTAATAATTTTTATTTTTTATTTTTAATGTAATCAATCAACTGGGGAGTATGGTGAGAACTATTACTTCATTTATTTTAACTTGTTTACCTCTTCCCTTAAAAACAAAATAAATAACTAAAAATAAAACCTTACAAATGATTACACCCTGATATTTCCAGCCAGTGGCTGTAGAGTGGGACACAGCGGTGCTTCAGGAAACAGGATATTTGCATTAGGGGAGCTTACCTGCATCATCAGACTCTTGGAATTGTGCGTAGTCAACAACCCTTTTATTCCTGTGCACAAAAAAACATGAATGAAAAAATAAATGGCTTGCAAAAGAACAAAAACATGCAATAATAAATAAATAAATAATAAATATAACTTCTTATATTTTCTTATATATATTCTTATTCTTGCACACCTTAGAATGTTCATCAGCCAATCAGAATAAAGCATTCAACAGCCCCATAGTATAAGCTCATATAAAATATTACAACTGTCATTTTTTTCTCACTGTTTCCTACATTCCTATGTTTTTGTTCTATATTTTATATTGTGTTCAAGTATACATTTTTTATCTCTTCATTTTGTTGTATAGAAATATATTAAATGTATTTATACTGTTTGCGTTTCCCAGTGATGGGTTGCAGCTGGAAGGGCATCCGCTGTGTAAAACATATGCTGGATAAGTTGGCGGTTCATTCCGCTGTGGCGACCCCAGATTAATAAAGGGACTAAGCCGAAAAGAAAATGAATGAATATACTGTTTGTATTGGTTAGAGCCAGTATCACTGAGATACTATTGTAGTTTTTATTAGCAGTATAGGTTAGTTTTTTTATTGTTCTGCTTTCATTTTAATTTTCATAAACTTTAGTTTTTTTTCTCTAAGTTTAAAAAAACTATAATTACACTGAGCTTTAGCTTAGCATTTGCACTTTTTAGGATTTAATAATTGTAGTAAAATTTAAATCATTTATAATTGATTTAGGCGGTTCATTCCACTGTGGTGACCTCTGAAATAGAGACAAAGCCAAAGGAAAATGAATGAATGATTTATTTAGTTATACTGTAAAAGTTTTAGTGAAAAATAGTCCAAAACTAGTAACTAAACCAAAACTTGGCAACAAGTCCAAAGTTTAGTTTTTTTGTATTTATTATTTAGCACTGTTTATTTCAACTATATCAAAGGTGCTTTTTTAAATAATCTTCACTGACCTAAAAAATTAATACACTGTAAACTTTTAATATAGTTGAAACAATCAAACGTTAGTAAAGCTGAACGTTAACTTGAGTTAAATTCAAAGCCTAAATAATATTTTAACTTTAGACAAAAATCTGTCAGGCCACCATACCAATAATAATAATAAATTAACAAATAAATAATACATAATATTTGTTTACGTTCCAAAGTGCCAAATTGATTATTAACTTATTTAATTATTGGTAAAAAAAATGATCCTCCATATAGCAACAGAGGTGTCACTCCTCTTATTTAAAGCCGCGCGTCTTGGCTAAAGGGGCAGAACAGAGGAGACAGAGGTGCCATGTTGGAGTAGGTGAATTGCCATGCCAACAGCAGCAGAGTGGGCAGGGCTTAGCGTTCAGACAGGGGCACTGAACTACAGGCCCTGTGGGTCACATTATACTCACTGCCCGCAGGACGGACATCAGCCCCGACGAGAGCAATGTTTACCGTCAGTTTACGCCAGTTCCATCAAAGAAAACGGCACTTTACAGTTTGACGGAACATAAACAACATGTTGCCAGTGTTCACGTCACTTGGTCTCGGCGTTAGGAAAACAAGGACGCATTTGAATATATATTTACACATTTTTTGACAGCCCATTTAATTTTAGATTGAAGCCAGACCTACAGTGCGTTAATTGCAAACATAAGTTGGCAAGAGAAGTGTGTGTGCGTGTGTAGTAATGGCGCGCACTGCGCTGGAGGAGTTTCACGCTGCGCTGCCGCCGCTAAAGTAACACTAATGCTCACGGGGCTAACAGTGGAAAACACGTGAAACTTACACCACCGTACCTTATCAGCAAACTAGAGCTTCAATAAATGACGAAATAATCACACATTGAATGTTTATTCTGTTCCCCGAAATGGCGTGCAGGTTGTTTTTGTATAACATTAATAAGCCACAGCGCGAACTACTATCCCGCTTTTTTTATTTGATGTCGGCACTTGCGGTTAGCATAGGTACGTCTGTGGATGTAAACCCCGATTTGGTTGTGTTCCCAAGCTAAATGTTTCCATGACAGTTTAAAGAAATAAAAATCTACGCGTTTACGGCTGATTTTGTGCAGCTATGTAAACACGCGCAGAAAAAAATGCTGGTTAGCCTGTTAGCATTTAGCAAACATGGAGAGACCCACGTACAGATCGCATCATGTGCGAACCTGCGATTGCTGTGAAGCAGCAGACAAACAAAACGCACTTACCTCGAAGGTCTCGCCATTCTGCAGACAGATTGAACGCCTTTTGCAAACTACAATTGTATTGGTAAACCGGGTATTTTGCAGTTGAAATCCAGGTGTCTCCCGCTGCTGGAAAGCTGTTTCTGTAGCACAGAGCTGTGCGAAACTACCTATGCAATGCAAACTGCACTAAAGACGCGCAAATGAATGCGATCTAGAACATCTGCTCGCAAGCCGCCTCGGTCTGCGTGGGTCGAAAATGGAGAAATGTTCTAGTATCCACAGGCCGGATTGCCCTGGTTAAACCTGCTGTCGAATAGTAGCTAACTAATTAGCTACTGCCTGGCCTGCAAGCCAGGATTCTTTTATGAGTAAAAGTGGGATGGGAGTCCGAAAAACGCAAGATGCCCGCAAACCAGGATTGGATGACCACACTCAGCAACAGCCGTTTACTACCTACTCATTCACACAGAAAAGGTGGTTAATCAGTTGATTAGATTATTTTATTTAAACTATTACTGTTTTAGTCAGATAATGTTATTACCATGAGATAGTGGAAATAGGCTCATTCAATCAGTGTAATAAACATTAAAGTTTTAGGGCCTTCCCAAAATCACCAGAACAAATAGACACATTTATATGTATTTATTCTGATTTTATAAGTAAATTAAACAATCCAAGACCACTACATTGTGCTCGGATTGTTGGAGGCAACAGGTGTGCAATGTTTTATTACAAAGACACTGATTTTCTTCTCATTGGCTATAGATGACGTAAAACATGCAAACGGTATAATCTGTAGTTTTCTTTATTTTATTTTTGTTTTGTTTTTATGCTTATGAGCACAGTAATAACACCATGTTGCACAGCAAATAGTTTAGTGCAGAAGTGTTTTTAGAGGATCAGGGTATAAAAAGTATACTCTCCGATAAAGAAAACACTTTAAAGTGTTAGACAATGTAAAATTGCTGTCCTAATTGGTCTATAAATTTACGTTTTGGCATATGTAGCATTGACATCTGTTGCTGAATATGTCAAAAGTATGGTAATTACAGGCCTGTGAAAATTCTGCAGGGAATTTGAATGTTAGGCAGTCCAAATTGTTTAATAAATTTGCTGGTTATAATATCTAATAGTTTAGATAATATTTTTTGGGGTTGCTGTATGATTCGGGGTTGTTGTGCAGAATGATTAAATAAATGTTACAATTTCGCAAGGAATTTAAATGAAATACAAATGTAATTAAAATGTAATAAGGTTCTTGAAGATGTTAAACCTATTTAAATATGCATTGAAATTGCTGTATGAAATGTTTAATATATTAACCTCATGTTTGGCAATTTGGTGACAGTATAAATTAAGTACATTTTGAAGAAGAGTAAATAATAAAGGGAGGTTTGTCTCAAAATATGCATAATTTGATTAGAGGTGCATTTTCTGAGACTGAAGTTAAGAGAGGTATCTCTCCATGCTGATGGATAATTGGATTAGCCTTTTGTACCTTTTTATATTCTTCAAACTTAACTGTCTAAACAATTCAAAATAAGCACTGCTATTCAGCCTCAAAAATCTATTTCTGTCAATTGAAATGGCGTTTAAAGTGGGTTACAGGCCTCCAAGTGGCGACGGTTAGTCATAAGAATGGGAAAGGTGAGCGTTTTTCACCTTGATCTCTGACAAGATGCACCAGCACAAAGCAGGCTGGGTAAGAAGAGGACACTGAAGGTATGGTGGATAAAGAAAATTGCTGTTGAATGAGCTATGATTAAGCGTTTTCTATATGAGCTCTATACTTTGAGAAGCACTCAATATTATTATTTACACTATACATCTCCTAATGTTTAGTCTTATTTATTCCATCATCTTGTTTACAATTATTTGCTTACTGTCTATTATGTGGTATATGTGTTATAATTCATTCATTCATTTTCATTTCGGCTTAGTCCCTTTATTAATCTGGTGTCGCCACAGCGGAATGAACCGCCAACTTATCCAGCATATGTTTTACACAGCGGATGCCCTTCCAGCTGCAACCCATCACTGGGAAACATCCACACACTCTCATTCACACACATACACTACGGACAATTTAGCTTACCCAATTCACCTATAGCGCATGTCTTTGGACTTGTGGGGGAAACCGGAGCACCCGGAGGAAACCCACGCCAACACGGGAACTCCACACAGAACTTCACACGGGAACTCCACACAGAAACACCAACTGACCCAGCCGAGGCTCGAACCAGCGACCTTCTTGCTGTGAGGCGAACGTGCTACCCACTGCGCCACCGTGAGGCCCATGTGTTATAATGTTTTTTCTTAAATTAAACAGTACTTGGGGTGGCTCAGTGGTTAGCACTTTCACCTCGCAGCAATAAGGTCGACGGTTCGAGTCCCGGCTGGGCCAGTCGGTATTTCTGCGTGGAGTTTTATGTTCTCCCCGTGTTTGTGTGGGTTTCCTCCGGGTGCTCCGGTTTCCTAAATTGGTCATAGTGTATGAGTGTGTGTGTGGGTGTGTGTGTGTGTGTGTGTGTGTGTGTGTTTCCCAGTACTATGTTGCGGCTGGAAGGGCATCCGCTGCTTAAAACATATGCTTGAATAGTTGGCGGTTAATTTCTCTGTGGTGACCCCTGATAAATAAGGGACTAAGCCAAAGGAAAATGAATGAATAAACAGTACTTGTTGACTACTCTGCCATATTAGCAAATTTTGGTTCTGCGTGAAATACTTTCTTAAATATATAGGCTATTATCAGAATTAATAAGGGATTTTTTTTTGTGACTGGATTTTCTATATAGTATGAATTTGTGTTATGACTGTAATCTGGACTTACTACATTCGCCATGTTGTTATAAGATCTACCAGCATCACTTATGTTGCTTCACTGCTACTCATAAACACTCTCCCTGTGCTCTGGTATTTTATAACATCCACATCAATTAGAATGAATCAAGTGTTTGTGAAAATAAGATTTATGGAAATTCAGATAAATGTGATTCAGAAATCAGATTTTCCTTCATGTACTTCCTCATTAATTTGGGCTATTCGGTGACTATAGAGGTCATCATGTGTATATTAAATATATTAGATTTTTTCCACTTTTCTAGTATGACAGCTGGAAACTTTAGTGTTGGTGGCTGGGATTGATGCTTGAGTCACTTTCAGAAGTGTGTGGAAAGATCTGGTCCCTTCACACAGTCAGACTTTGAACATAGTGAGGAGGTGAGAGGAAAATCAGGTTTATTTTGCTTTTTTATTGATTTATTTGTAAAAAATGTAAAAAATATATGCATATGATTGCATTACGTAAAATTAATCAAATGGTCTATAAGACAAATGTTATAAATAACAGATGATGTCACATTCAGAGGTGGGTGTCTTATGTGTTTCACTTGTGATGACTGACTGACTGACTGATTACTGAAACAATATTTGAGATGTTGTACATTACAATTGGTCTTCTGCTTAGTCCAATAATCCAGTCACATGATCTGTTGAGTCAATGGGTTTTATTTTGGTATGTATCAAGAAATTCATTTTAAAAATGTGTGTTCACTTATTTATGTGGCATAGAAGTTTTTAAAATTGCTACAGTATGAATCCACACATTTTGACTCCATCTGTCGCATTTCTATGTCATGTTTATAATATTTGTAAATCTGTATGTCGTAGCCTCAAGACTTTGCAGAAGGTTGTGAATATATTGTTGTGATACTCATAGTGATCTTTGGTGTTTGTTATACAAGGTAATGGAAAAAATATCTATATGTATATTCATTCATTCATTTTGCTTTGGCTTAGTCCCTTATTTATCAGGGGTCGCCACAGTGGAATGAACCGCCTCAAGATGTATAATGTAATGCAAAAATGCCACTCTTTTCAAAAATTTAAAGAGATAGTTCACTTAAAAAAGAAGTGACAATTCTGTCACTATTTACTCACCCTGTTTTAGTTTCTTTCTTCTGTTGAACACAAAGTATTTTGAGAAAGCTGGAAACCTGTAACCATTGACGTCCAAAGTATTTGTTTTTCCTATGGATATCAATGGTTACAGGTATTCAGCATTCTTCAAAATATCTTCTTTGTGTTCAAATGAATAAAAAAACTCAAAAAGGTTTGAAACCACTTGAGTTAAGTTAATAGTGAACATTTTCGGGTGAACGATCCCTTTAACCGTTAGATTTTTCTCTTAACCACTAGATGGCACAAAAACGTGCTGCCTTTTCAGGTTCAGGAGGACCTTTGGTTGTTAGCGTGAATTATGGCAGCCATTAAAACTTTATCTTGCACTGAGTTGTTGAGAATCATTAAATAGCACATATTCACAGAAAAATACACACTTAGGATACAGACATTATGGTCTTATTGTAATTAATATAATATAGAGTGCTTGTCAATCCACATTCATGTTTGTGATGTGTCTGCATATTAAACTTCAGTGGCATCTAAAAAAGGACAGCTTAGGCATTGGAGACGACTTACAAGGATTTTGGAGAACAATTTGCTCATGTGCAGCAGGTAAACAGTAGCCTATGATCTTTATAAACAACATTTGGTTGAAAAAAAAAGAACAAGACTGATTTGTTTGTGCCTTGTTAATGTTTCCATCAGGTTTCCATATAAAGTTATAACATGAAGTGTTTCTGTGAATTTGATTAGGTGGATGCAAGTTAATATTAAATCTGCAGGTCACAAATGTATTGAATAAACATGCATTATCAGTTTTATTTCTTCACCACATACAGTAGTCAACATTTGAAGTGGATCGAAACTTTTGTTCTAAAACGTTTTAAAAACATCCATCCTTGTCTTAAGATAATTTTGAAAAACTTTTTTGATCCACATTTAAATGTTGACTACTGTATATAGCTCAGAAATAGGGAGTGATGAGACCTCTGCAGGAATGGAGACCTAAACAGAGACCAAGACACTGGGCATTGGAGGTCACCAGAAAAAAAATATGGGCTGATGAATGTCAGTATAAGACACTGGCACATATTGGGGCTGACCATGCTCACCAGAAAACACAGGAATGACGCTCCTTAAAGTGTGATTAGTAAACTTTTAAACTGCAAATAAGAATGTATACTTTAAAAAGCTAGCCAAGAAAACCCTAACATCACCGCACATCTTTATGAATAGGAAAAAAAAATGCAAACTACAAAATTTCAACAAAACTTTAGATTTGTTTTTATGTTTCTCTTAATTTTTACTGTTAATTAAAATTTTATTTTAATAAATATTTTCTTGGGCAGTTTTTTGTGAGAATTTTGAGTGTATTGAGTATTACATGTTTAAATATTTTTTTTTAATAAACTTACATGTTCATGTAATTCAGGTAAAGTCAGCTTTGTGCTGGAATAGCTTAGAGTAAATAAAATGTGTGTGAAACGGAAGCAAACTGTGATAACACAATCAAAAACAGACTCAAATAGCTGATTTTATTGACAATTTTCCCAAGGTATAAGACAGTCCAAGGAAACAAACTTGATTGATACTGTTTCTAGAATATTCTGTTTGCATATGTGAAATTTGAAAAATATTATACTCTGAACCCCACGTGGATTCGCTCAAACTGAGAAATTGTTAGGTTGTGTCCTGCTTTCCCCTTAGAGTTTAAAGTATTCAGAAAAATATAATTTTATTAACAAAAAAGAGGGACAGTTTGGTCCCAACATTGAAATAGTACATCAAGTGTAGCCTAAAATATTCTTGATTCACACAAAAATAAATACTTGAAAAAAAGGAATCTTCAAGTTCATTTGTACTAGTACACCTAAGTACCCTACACTTTACTTGAAGTAAACTTACGTTATTTCCGTTGGTGCTATCAATTAGCATTAATATGTGGAATTATTACAGCCTGTACTGCACTGCATGGGCTTAGGAAGCTATTAAGCGCTGCTTCCGCGTTACAAACACTAGTAATCGCCTTTAGAGTAGTAATAGAGAAGATCTGAATGTGAACAGATGGTCTTGATTAAGTTTGACTCTGACAGCGTCTCGTTGAACACTTTTCTCAAACCAGTGCTGAATTCAACTACACGAAGAGGAGGGACACTCGTTTTCCTGAGGAAATACAGGTGAGGCAACTTCAAATCGAAACGAAGCAAGTCGAATGACTTATTAATTTACAAAACTATGCCCAAAAGCGGTTTTGAACGTTTTTTACTTAAATTGCGATGTTTTGTAATACCAAATGTAAACTGCACACAGCAACCATTGTTTAGTAAGATATTTTACCACATTTGTTTCAAACGCTAACGAAACCGAGACGAGAAGGTACAAATAATTCATCTTTTATCTCTTCATAATCTCAATTTACGTCTCATACGTGTCTAAATGAAAATATAATAGTTATACTACCGACTTACACTGTTTCATTACAATCGTTTTTAACTTACATCGACAAAAGCATATTATTTTTACTGAACAACACGAAGATTTGAAGCTGAATGACTACATTTAAAATAGAAAGGTGTTTTAACAGAAGCCATGTCTGTTTTTCATTCTAACATCATGTTTTGGCTAAAATATAGTTACATTTCACAATATGTCAATTGCATAGTCATGTTGAGCTTGTTAGAAAATGCATATATATTTCACTTTGTTGCTACTTTGCTTTAAAAGTATGTATAAATCCTGAATATATTGAATGCTATCCAGGCTACAATATTGTTCAGCTGTGATCTTCCCAGAGAGACATGGAAAAGCACCAGGGAGCAGCTTTTCATGTTCAGGTTCTATAAGCGCTTGTCAATATCGGTCAGAAGAGATGTGAGCTGCAGCAGTCAGTAAAGATCAGATTATCTACAGAAGTAATATTGACTAATTGTTGAGAGGGGTTTTATTTTCTTACACTTTTCATTTCTTTATTACAGGTCTTCCATATGATGGTGATGCTATTGAACCTCATGCTTCATTGACAGAAAATTAAGTGAAGGATCATAAATTCAGGTGCACAGTACATATCTATTCATGCTCTTTTTTTCTTTTATGATCTGTTTAGTTTTTTTTGACAGTCAAGTCGTATTTAATGTATAGTGTGACGATATGCTGTTAGTTTTCTCATTCCGTTGTAAATATGAAGTAGACATAGGTAACTGTAAGTACACAGGCTGAATGTATACAAACATACATGCATTCAAATAATGATAAATGAAAAATGCATGCTTTTTATTACAGAAAAATGCAAGCATGTCCTGGAAAAGAGAAATCTGTGTGAGGCTTGTCTGCAGGAATAAAGTAAAGCACAAACCAGGTGCTTTTCTCCTTGTGTGGCTCCTGTTCTTACAATCAGTGTCCAGCAGCAACCAAAGCTCTCGGGACCAAAGCGGTGAGCAAAGCCATCTAATTCATCTCTCTCTCTCTCTCTCTCTCTCTCTCTCTCTCTCTCTCTCTCTCTCTCTCCTCTCTTTGTCTTTTCCCTCAGGTCTCATTACACACACTGGACACACAGTTAAACGGCCCCTCTGGGTGCACAGCCAGACCACTGCTAATGACAGCTAAAGAACCATTTGGCACCAAGTATAACTCATTAAGGCGCTCAGTGATTGGACACAATGAAATCCCGAGGTGCCTAGATTTAAAATACTTTTATCTGCATTTTAGACGTTTTCAAATGTTATGGAAAAAATAGGAGAGCACTTGAATATTCTCACTGGATTTATTGGTTTGAGTAAAATGTAAATATATATGTTTCGTTTTCTATTAAATTCTTATAACATTTCTGATTATTTAAACTTTTTATTTTGAAAATTATGTTTTCATTTATTGAGATAGAAAATAATCCACCAAATATTATATTCATTCATTTTCATTTCGGCTTAGTCCCTTTATTAATCTGGGGTTGCCACAGCGGAATGAACCACCAACTTATCCAGCATATGTTTTACGCAGCGGATGCCCTTCCAGCTGCAACCCATCACTGGGAAACATCCATACACACCCATTCACACTCATACACTATGGACAATTTAGCTTACCCAATTCACCTATACTGCATGTCTTTGGACTTGTGGGGGAAACTGGAGCACCCGGAGGAAACCCACGCCAACACGGGGAGAACATGCAGTATAGGTGA
>CAIGQW010000317.1:4156758-4167120 GCA_903798125.1 Danio choprae | reverse complement strand
ACGCAGCGGATGCCCTTCCAGCTGCAACCCATCTCTGGGAAACATCCATACACACCCATTCACACTCATACACTACGGACAATTTAGCTTACCCAATTCACCTATACCGCATGTCTTTGGACTTGTGGGGGAAACCGGAGCACCCGGAGGAAACCCACGCCAACACAGGGAGAACATGCAAACTCCACACAGAAACGCCAACTGACCCAGCCGAGGCTCGAACCAGCGACCTTCTTGCTGTGAGGCGAACGTGCTACCCACTGCGCCACTGTGAGGCCCGTAAAGTAAAGTAACTTATCATAACTCAAAGTAATTGTAGTGTCGTGTTTGACCATGCGAGGGCGCCAGAATGTTAGAAATAATGTCAGTTTTTCTGCTTTCAAAAATAAAGTATTTCAAGATATGTGTATATGACAAACAGTCAGCACTGATTGAAGCCTTGCCATCTCTGTTTGTATCAATGTAAGGTCGATCAGAAGTGAAGCCGAGCACCTGTGAAGTAGTGGAGGCTCACCGCTGCTGCAATAAGAATAAGATAGAGGAGAGGTCTCAGACGGTCAAGTGCTCCTGTCTGCCTGGACAGGTTGCTGGGACCACGCGCACAAAACCTTCATGTGTCGATGGTATGTCCACCATCTTCACTCAACATGAGCTATTTGACAAATGAATCTAATCTACTTTCACATTTCAGGCTTCAGTCACAGCTTATATCATTATTAATGCTGCATTTATTCTGATTGGTGTCAAAACAGTCCATGATCACAAAGAGAAAAAGAAAGTGAGATGATTTTTTGTGACAGTTGGCGATAAGCTGCAGTTGATGTTTTGCTGGATCTGTTTTAGTTTTATAAACAGGTTGGACCTCGAGGCTCCTTTTGAGTTAAAACTCCAGCAGCACAGAACAGCGGCTTTCTCAAGCTGTCAGTCTCTTGAAATTTAGTCTCGGCTTCAAGGTGTAAATCTAATCCTGCACTGCTCTTTTTTGGTTTTTGTGAGGATTTACTGCCATGTATTATGCTGGAGGAATTTTGGTTTGACGATTTTCAGCTGCCGAAACATTTGAAAACATTTTTGAAGCATGCACTGATATTACATTCTTGCTCATATAGAAAAAAAGATTTGTCTTAGTTCATGAAACATTCAAATCTACCAACTAAAATGGCTTGTTTTTCTATGCTAAGGCATACATTTAGGCATCACAACATATATAGTATGGACCACAAAACCATTCATACATGTCCATTTTTGGAAATTGGGGTTTACACATCATCTAAACATTGAATAAAAAATTCTTCCATTGATGTGTTAAGAGTGGCTTAATATTTGGCTGAGATACAACTATTTTAAAATCTGGAATCTGAGAGTTTACAAAAGAAACAAACAAACAAAACACTCCCCAAAATATTAATGAAAGCACCTTAAAAGTCGTCTAGATTAAGTTCTTAGCAATGCATATTACTAATAAAACAATTATGTTTATATATTTACGGTAGGAAATTTACAAAATGCGTTCATAAAACATGGTCTTTACTTTATATTGAAATCTAAATTAATAAAATAAAATCTTTCATTTTCACCCCTGCAATGTATTGCCAACAATATACCCGTGCAACATGAGATCACATTCATTCATTCATTCATTTTCATTTCGGCTTAGTCCCTTTATTAATCTGGGGTCGCCACAGCGGAATGAACCGCCAACTTATCCAGCATATGTTTTACGCAGCGGATGCCCTTCCAGCTGCAACCCATCACTGGGAAACATCCATACACACTTATTCACACACATACACTACGGACAATTTAGCTTACCCAATTTACCTATATCGCATGTCTTTGGACTTGTGGGGGAAACCGGAGCACCCGGAGGAAACCCACGCCAACACGGGGAGAACATGCAAACTCCACACAGAAACGCCAACTGACCCAGCCGAGGCTCGAACCAGCGACCTCCTTGCTGTGAGGCGATCGTGCTACCCACTGCGCCACCGTGAGGCCCCATGAGATCACATGTTAAAGTATAAAAAATGTATATTTATTTAGATTTTTGCTGAAGATTACAATTTACAGTATTCTTCATGTTTAATTCATTATAATATTCATCATTATTCATTCAGTATAAAGATTTCAGTGGGCATAAGATGATAAGCAATTACAATTAATCGGATATTTCACCCCAAAAGATTCTTTACTCTTTACCCTTTACTCGCCATCATGTCATTCCTCTCATTTCTTCTAATGGACACAAAAAGCAGAAGTTTTGAAGGAAGTTTTGTCTCCCATTGCCTTCAACTGTATTTTTTGTTTATAAAATGGAAGTCAGTTGGCACCAAAACTGTTTAATTCAGCATTCTTTGCAATGAATTTTTTTTGTGCTTTATAGAGAAAGGGATTTGACAGATTATGATATGATGGTGAGTAAATGAAAATGTTAATTTTTACGTGAACTGTCACTTGAAATATCTCTATATTCATGTATGTCCAAAGTTGGATAAGCAATAAGATATGTACTGTGCATATATTTTTTTTAAATGAATAAAATCATTTAATCGTATTAACAATAAAAATATTCCCCAGTGATGTACCTGTATAAGGTTTTTGTTTCCCACACAGGCCACTTGAGCCTATAGTCAGAAATGCTGATTCTTAAATTGATGGAAAAACCCCTCTAATCTAAATGATAATGCAGAATTCAAATCAGAGTCTTCATAATTCATTCCTAGATAAAATGTCAAGAAAGTACCTTCAAAAGAAAAAAACCCAGATGTAATACCACATTCACTTTAATAGATTTTCCTCATATCTGCAATAACATTACTGTATCTGGGTGCCTGGGGTGCACACGTATTGTGTTACGCGGGATATTACCAATTGACTTCAAAAGAAGCTGCTGACTGCATGTGGATCTGTCCACGAATATCCAGCTGCACAAAAACAGCATGAATTCCCATCGCAGCTCTGTCTTTCTGATGAAGCTGGTTGACCGATGCAAGTCTCGCAGGTTAAGATGGTTAACAAGCCAGCACATTAGCAACCCATGCCGTGACCGAGGCCAAAACCCAGCATATGTTGTTTTGTTGTTGGGTTTTTTTCCCCCTCAGCAATTTTGTCAGCGTGGAGCATTAATCAGCCGTGGCTCATGTCTTTCTAGCAGGTTCTTCTTTCTGTGTGGGTTTATGTGTATCTGAGAGGTGGGCAGTGAGTTCATGTGGGTGTGATATTGTGGTCATTTTTGTGTTAGTTTCTGAGAAGACCTAACAAGCCTCAATATTTCACAGTTTGTGTTCAGTGCAATTCAGTTATTTATTATTCTTATTATACTGATCTCTGAAATACTATATTCTGATTGGTTTATATTGGGAAATAACACATGAAACACTATATTCTTTATCACATACATTCAACTTACATCTGTATTTTATGTCCTTGTTGTATTTATTTATTTGGAAGTGGTCATGTAGTCATTTAGTAAGCAGTTTAATGAAGTCAGGAAGCTTTAATGATAAAATTTAACATTCATTCATTCATTCATTTTCATTTCGGCTTAGTCCCTTTATTAATCTGGGGTCGCCACAGCGGAATGAACCGCCAACTTATCCAGCATATGTTTTACGCAGCGGATGCCCTTCCAGCTGCAACCCATCTCTGGGAAACATCCATACACACCCATTCACACACATACACTACGGACAATTTAGCTTACCCAATTCACCTATACTGCATGTCTTTGGACTTGTGGGGGAAACCGGAGCACCCGAAGGAAACCCACGCCAACACAGGGAGAACATGCAAACTCTACACAGAAACGCTAACTGACCCAGCCAAGGCTCGAACCAGCGACCTTCTTGCTGTGAGGCGAACGTGCTACCCACTGCGCCACTGTGAGGCCCAAAATTTAACATATGTTTTTTAAAGAAAATCTACTTTACTTTTAGGCACATTGACTCACTGGGGTTTCTAACCTGGAATATGCTCTTTAATATGAAGAATAACTATAAAATCAGTGTTAACTGTTTTTTATGTCAGTGTTTATACATCAACACAAAATATCGTTATAATAAATTATTATTTAAAACATTATCATATACAGTGCATCCGGAAAGTATTCATAGCGCCTCACTTTTTCCACATTTTTTTATGTTACAGCCTTATTCCAATAAGGATTAAATCCTTTTATTTCCTCAACATTCTACACACAATCCCCCATAATGACAATGTGAAAAAAGATTTTTTGAAATTGTTGCAAATTTATTAAAAATAAAAACCTGAAAGATCACATGTACATCAGTATTCACAGCCTTTGCTCAATACTTTGTTGATGCAATTACAGCCTCAAGTCTTTTTGAATATGATGCCACAAGCTTGGCACACCTGTCTTTGGGAATTTTTGCCCATTCCTCTTTGTAGTACATCTCAGATCTCTCCAGAGATGTTCAATAGGATTTAGGTCTGGGCTCTGGCCACTCCATTAATTTTTTTGCGGTGTGGTTCGAGTCATTGTCCTGCTGGAAGATGAACCGTCGCCCCAGTCTGAGGTCAAGAGCACTCTGAAGCAGGTTTTCATTCAGGATGTCTCTGCACATTGCTGCATTTATCCTTCCCGCTATCCTGACTAGTCTTCCAGTTCCTGCTGCTGAAAAACATCCCCACAGCATGATGCTGCCACCACCATGCTTCACTGTAGGGATGGTATTAGCGTAGTGATGAGCGGTGCCTGGTTTTCTCCAAATGTAATGCCTGGCATTCACTCCAAAGAGACCAGAGAATTTTGTTTCTTATGGTCTGAGAGTCCTTCAGATGCCTTTTGGCAAATTCCAGGCGGGCTGCTATGTCCCCTTAACTAAGGAGTGGCTTCCGTCTGGCCACTCTACCATACAGGCCTGATTGGTGGATTGCTGCACAGATGATTGTCCTTCTGTGAGGTTCTCCTCTTTCCACAAAAGAACGGCCCTTCTCCCCCAATCACTCAACTTAGATGGCTGGCCAGCTCTATTGTTATAGTTGTGGACTTTTATTTAGATATTTAACGATTTATATTTTTTGAATGTGTTGTAGCTGAAAATATTAATTTAAAGGTATTTAACCCTCAGCTGTCTGTTAGGGTTCATTTTGTAATCATTCTGAGTGTAAATGATCATTTTAATGCTTGGAAAAAGTTAATTAAAAATAGTAATTTTATTAAGCATTATTTTGATGAATTTGGTAAATTGACAGAAACATCTTAAGATGTTAAGAATTTTATACATTTTTTTCTAGGAATTCTGAAAATAAAGCATCATGCTTTGTCCACAAAAATATCAAGCAGGACCACAGTTTTCAAAACTGATATTTGTCAGAAATGTTTGAGCAGCATATATGTTTCCTGGGTAGGGTAGAGACTAAAAACTGGAATAATGATGTTGAAAGTTCAGCTTTGAATCACAGGAATAAAGAAAATTTTAACCTTTATTTTAGAGTAAAATATATTTATCATTGGGCCTCACGGTGGCGCAGTGAGTAGCACAATCGCCTCACAGCAAGAAGGTCGCTGGTTCGAGCCTCGGCTGGGTCAGTTGGCATTTCTCTGTGGAGTTTGCATGTTCTCCTCGTGTTGGCGTGGGTTTCCTCCGGGTGCTCCGGTTTCCCCCACAGTCCAAAGACATGCGGTATAGGTGAATTGGGTAAGCTAAATTGGCCGTAGTGTATGTGTGTGAATGGGTGAGTATGGATGTTTCCCAGAGATGGGTTGCGGCTGGAAGGGCATACGCTGCGTAAAACATATGCTGGATAAGTTGGCGGTTCATTCCGCTGTGGCGACCCCAGATTAATAAAGGGACTAAGCCGATAAGAAAATGAATGAATTAATGAATATTTATCATTTTTATTTGTTTGGATTTTTATTTAGTATTTTATTAGATTTTTTATATATAATTAGCATAGTTATTTTAGAGATTTTTTAAAAATAATTTAGTTATTTAAAATTGCAATAATGTATTTGTAATAATAAAAATGATAATAATAAAAATATTATTATACAATTTTTATTTTCAATTGTAATATGCAGCTCTTTTTAGCATTAAAAACATTAAACCACAAATTTGATTTAAAATCAAATACAACTTTGAAAAATCTTTAAAAATATGTTTTTGATGGTATTGTGTGTTGTTCCTGTCTTTCACTTCAGTTGTTTTTCATTGCCTCTCAGCATCTGTGGTGCGAAGGAAGTGGTGGTGTCAGATGGAGCCATGCTTGGATGGTGAAGACTGTAAAGTATTGCCTGACCTCACCGGCTGGTCCTGCAGCTCTGGGAACAAAATCAAAACTACTAAGGTGAGCAGTAAGGCCTGGTCCATGGAGACAATTCACTGCTAAATCAGCAGCAGTTTGACAGAGACCATGTGTATGTCAGGGCTTATATGCCAGATGTTTTGAGCTGAATGTCCCAACAGCAATGCTTGTTTGGACTGTAAATGGGTTTTTTGCTATTCATTCATTGCTTACTTTACCTGTCATATGGACTATCATCTAAATTGCAACTTGGCCCTTTTCTCTCGCTTAGGTTACATGGTAAAGCAACACTTCTGTGGACATGTGATGACAACTCATAATTTCACAGGAGCATATTTTAAAATCAGACCGGCAAATGTCAACAAATATGCAGGCTCTCAGAAACATGTGAACTTAGATGGCGAGAAGCATTCAAATGGGGAATTTTGTTTGTCCGTTAATGCTGAAAAAAATGATCTTGGTTTTTACAATCATTTTAATAATATTCATTCATTCATTCATTTTCATTTCGGCTTAGTCCCTTTATTAATCTGGGGTCGCCACAGCAGAATGAACTGCCAACTTATCCAGCATATGTTTTACACAGCGGATGCCCTTCCAGCTGCAACCCATCTCTGGGAAACATCCATACAATTTAGTCTACCCAATTCACCTGTACCGCATGTCTTTGGACTTGTGGGGGAAACCGGAGCACCCGGAGGAAACCCACGCCAACACAGGGAGAACATGCAAACTCCACACAGAAACGCCAACTGACCCAACCGAGGCTCGAACCAGCGACCTTCTTGCTGTGAAGCGAACGTGCTATCCACTGCGCCACTGTGAGGCCCTAATTTTAATAATAAATGATAATAAATGTTTCTTGAGAATCAATTTGGCACCTATTAATCATTTCGAAAGTATCATACTAAAGACTTGAGAAATGATAATAATAATAATAATACTACTGCTACTACTAATAATAATTCATTCATTCATTTTCATTTCGGCTTAGTCTCTTTATTAATCGGGGGTCACCACAGCGGAATGAACCGCCAACTTATCCAGCATATGTTTTACGCATGTAAAAAGTCGCTCTACAATGAAATGAAAATGATGGGCTGCAATGTCAAATCAGCAATAATAAATGATTGTTGATTATGCTCATTCATTTCGATATTTTGGAGGGTTATAACAACAACAACAACAACAACTGTAAAAAAATAAATGTTTCACCATTGGAAAATAAATGAGAAACAGTGTAATGTCTTTTGTAGTATGGTGTCCTGACGTTTTACCCTACCCGTCAGATTGTGCTACCAACACTATATTTGAATGGTTAGGGATTAGGGTTTGGGGTGGGTTAGGGCAATATTACAGCCTCACATCACACTGCTTATTACACAGACTATCTGATGGGTTGCATATTTCCTTATTGAGATGTGCTGCCTACTTTTTGAATGGGAGGTAGGACAGACTAGCATCGTAGGACCCATCGACAGAACAACAGCAAGTTACAATAGCCCTTTTCACACAGTAATGCCAGTAAATTACTGTAAAATTACTCGGCTACTGTATGGGCAAATTAAAAAATGTTTTGTTCACACAAGGCAGATTTCTGGCAATTTATTTGTAACTGCTGGTTTCCCGGAACTTCTCATTCGAGAAGGCTTTTAAAAGGGCTTTCACTCGCGATCTCTTCACGGCAATTTGCCGGTAATGTTCTGGAAAAGCCTATAGGCTATGTGAAAGGAGCTACTAATACTTTGAATACTGCGTACCTAAAATTAACCAAGTGAATGGAATTGCCACTGTGAAACAGACCGTTGAAGAAGTCAACTGTCTGATCCTGAGAACTAACTTATTCTCATATGCAGCTTTTCCAAAGTGTTGTTGCCTTGAGTATTACAACAAAAAACATGCTGTAAAAGAGGGTGCAGATATGATTGGTGATCACGGGAGTGAGTGTAAACCTTTGTTTCTGCCAGACGAAACACCCATTCAACAGAGAAACTGTGGATGTAAAATGATCTCAAATACTAGTCTTTTTAGTACTAAAATATAACAGTTTAATGACCTTGAGACACATAATTTAAAAATGTGAAAATGCATTCCATGAGCCATTTAACTCACTTTTTCATAAACAGAGGATCACATTGCTTAAGGCAGTGAATGACATGAGGGTAAAAAATTATTTTCACATGTAGGTGAACTAAATAGTTAAACCCTCAAGTGTCAGTTAAAAAAAAAAGTTACAGGTACAATATGTATTGTCCATAGAGGACACAATGTCCATCTAAAATAGCATTTTAAACATATCATATTTTAATAGATCTTTTTACACTTTTACTGGCCAATTATTTATTCATTTTAAAGACTTTAGCCCTTTGAAATATAGTTTGTTTACATAATGCCACTATTTTTATATAATAAAAAACAATAAAATTTATTGTTTTCTGTACACTAAGCTGATTTAAAAAAAACAATAAAAATATAATATATTATATAACATTTATATATATATATATATATATATATATATATATATATATATATATATATATATATATATATATATATATATATATATATATATATATACATATATATATATATATATATATATATATATATATATATATATGTATATGTGTATATATATACATACAATCTTGGAGAAAAAACAACATTAATATTGACTTATTATTATTGACTTATTATTATTGACTTATTATTATTATTATTATTATTATTATTATTATTATTATTATTATTATTATTATTATTTCTGCAGTGTCACATAAAAATAAAAAAACTACCACTCACACACTTACACATTCTCACTATATACAAAACAAACTCTAATATCCATATAACACACCCACATAATTATAACAAAATCATTTAGCTAATTTGCCTGCAGTGCTCAAAAGCAGAAAACAGGAAAAAAGCAATTATTTGCTCCACAGGCCAAACCTGAAAAAAATCTATCAAAATATTACAAATCTTTGCGTTTTTTTTTTTTATCAGTTAACACTTTGCTACTTACC
The DNA here is from genome assembly GCA_903798125.1 of Danio choprae. Lineage (NCBI taxonomy): Eukaryota > Metazoa > Chordata > Actinopteri > Cypriniformes > Danionidae > Danio > Danio choprae. The sequence continues at coordinate 4,157,824 of CAIGQW010000317.1, read as the reverse complement.
ACGGAGACATTTTTGTCTTCAAGGTCCTGAGAGGATTTTGTTTTTGTATAATGTAAAATAGATTTATGAAAGAAAATGCAAGTGAAATAATAAAAGTTCAGTGGAAAAAAACATTCACAGGTATGTTTGGTTTTTCCATTTTGATTAAACCATGCACTATAATACAGACAATCTGTTGTTCTCTGAATTGTAACCAAGTTAACTCTGATGTTGTTTTTGCTTTGCAAAACTTCTGTTGGATGTCTGATTTAGACAAATATTAGGATAAAGCCCTACCACACACGCACACACACACGCACACGCACACACACACACACACACACACACCCACAGAGAGAGAAACAGTGCAACACAACAGCTCATCTCTTCATTTTCGTCTGACTGACTTGACATACCACCTGCATGTGGAGGCAAGTAAACATGGAAGTTTGGAGCAAAACAAGCCCTGTTTGATATGGAAATAGAACAGAGGAGTGTGAGTGAGTGCGAGTGTGTGTGAGTGTGTGTGTTTATCTGGATGTCTGAGAAAGACAGATGGGGAAGCAGACTATGCTGGAGCCTGTGTGCTCCTGAGTTGTAGGTCATTATCATATTAAGAGTTTATTAAATTTTGGAGGGGTTTGGATAATCAGAGCATCGAATTATGACTGTAAAAACAGCAAAATTACGTGTTAGTTTGTTTACACAAACACACGTAGAGGCTCACGGCAGGTTCCAGTCCGTTATTAATTCACACCAGGGTCGCCGCTGACTGTTTTCAATGATTTATCATGAGGCTCATTAAGACTATTCACCGAATTAATTTGGTGCTTTCCAAATGTAAAACTCCGAAAAATGCATTGCTAATGAATAAATATTACTGTCATTATTGTGATTGTGTGTGTATTTAACCATGAAGAAGAATGCTGTTTTTTTCACCTTTTCACTCTGCAGAACACATACAATTATACCTGACAAGTGGCAGGAAGGAAGATGCATTTCAATGTATTTCTTCTTGACTTTATTTGTTCCACTCCATACACACACACACACACACACACACACACACACACACACACACACACAC
>CAIGQW010000317.1:4118216-4131885 GCA_903798125.1 Danio choprae | reverse complement strand
AAAGGGACTAAGCCGAAATGAAAATGAATGAATAAATGAATAATGTATAAGAAATAATATATAGAGAAATAAGTCAAATAACAGAAAATGTACTGCAAGTTTATTACAAGGTTTTTGTACTGTTTACAACACCAATCCAGACAATTTAACACTTTAAACTATTAATAATGTTCATAAAAGTCACTTTCGAACTTTTCAAGGTTAAACGTTGTTGGAAGAAAGATCTCGCTCCCATAATGCAATTCAAAAGCATAAACAAACGGAGGTAAATAAAAACATAAACCACAAAATACAGAAAACTGCTCATTTACATATATTTTGAAAAGTGTAGGTTGTCCTCTAATTTTGATCTTCACAGCATATTGTGTCATGTGATGTTTGCATAAAATCCTGATGCTAACCCTCGATTTCACCTTTGCCATTTAAAGAAATACAGCCTCAGTCTGCGTTCACTTTGAGTTCACATCTTTATCTCCATATAGAGTGACAGTGAATGGTGACTGAGGCTGTCATTCTGTCTCCTTTTCTTGGAAGAAAGTCAATCAAACAGGTCTGGGACCACATGCTAATGAGTAAATGATAACACCATCCCTTTGAGCTGTGAATTTAGGTGCTTTAACATTCAACAAATGACACACTTCATCTTTAAGAAAGGACTATGCTAACGAGCCTGATTTGGGGGAAAGGTGGGAGGCTCCTCGGCGAGACGCAGTCAAAGTTAATGTTCTTTGATTATCTCGGGTGCGTTGCGATGTGAGATGTTCTCCCAGAAGTGTTAGTTTACAGCAGCTCGTTTGTCATAAGGACAGAGCATTAATAATGAAAAGCCCCGAGGATCTGAGCTTTTCTAGGGCAGGGACACTGCAAGAGCGACCCTGAACAGAGTTTCTTCAAACATACAGTACCACACCTTTAAAAAGAAAGTAAAAAAAAAATAGAGTCCTTTTGAGCACCTTGTGGAGCTGCGCAGTGCATGATCAATATTGCATTTGGGTCAGTTTTGTGATTTATAAACAAATGTTATGTTAGTACAGCAAGAATTGTTTTTTCAGATTATTTCGTAAGTATTTTTAAGAATTGTAACCATTTAAATGAAATTGTTACACTTTGGGTAGTGTAGTGATGCATTCATGAGGCTGTGGATTAGAGGTGATAATGTTATAAGGTTCAGCCTTGTGCACAGATCAATTGTTTTGCTTCATAAGGCCTCAATGTATTGTCAGGAGCCACAGGTATTGATTTTATTTTGCTTGTATGTTGTTGTTTTTTTATCTCAAAAGTATCTGTAGTCATTGACCTGCAGTTTGGGATTCTCCGGGGATTGTGGTTTCAGCTAAAAATCTTCTTTAATGTTCAACTGAAGAAAACAACTAAATTTGTAAAAAAAAAATAATAATAATTAAAATTGCTCAGTTTCTTCCATTGATTTAGTTTATAAAACCACACTGTGTCATCAGGAGCCACAGATATTCATTTTGTTTAGCCTATTTATGTTCCAGTAGCTACTAAACTTGTGGTTTGTGGCTTCTCTTAATATTGGATGACTCGACGGTGAGTAAATTATCTTAATTTTTAAATAATTTTGAATACCCCTTTAATACACTGAATTATCAATTTATGTCTCAATAACAGCATTTTTAGAATGAGCACATTTTTGTACATTCACTCATTAATGAGAAGTTACTAATTAGATACAGTGTAGTTTTGCTTGAAATTATATCAAGTTTTGATTGTTTTATATATGCATAATAAATTCAAATAGTAGAAATTAGTTATTAAAAATGAACATTTACTCACAATTTACCCTCCCTCCACTTGTTCCAAACCTGTTTGAATGTATTTACTAGATTCAGTTGCTTCCAGTTTCCATCATTCTTCAAAATGTCTTCTATTGAGTCCAAATGAAGAAGGAAAATGGTAAAGGTCTGGAACTAATTATGGGGTGAGTAAATGGTGAGTAAAATGTCATTTTTGGATGAACTATCCCTTTAATATATTATTGTAAAGAGAAACTAAATGAGTGTGAAGAGCAATATTATAAGAGTAATACTGAAGCAGTTACAGCTTCAAGAGGTAAAATATTAGTTACTTAGGTAAATGTTACTGCAAGACTATAATAAATCTAAATATTACATAAATGAATGTAAAAATATTTGAGTAATGTTTAAAAAGCGAAAGTAAAATTAAAGCTACTCCAGTAAATGTTACTACTACAACACTAATCAATTAGAATACATATTTAATTATATTTTCATTCAACTTTAACATATACTGTAAATAGTTTCTTTAGTTCCTGTTACTGCTAAATAAATTAATAAATCTTCAAGAATATATATAATATAATATATATAATGTAATATATTATTTAATTTGGGGGGAACTACCCCTTTAATAAATTGAATTATACATTTATTTTCTTAAAACATTCAATCATTTTTAAAATATATCTAAAAAGCAACAATATTGTAATGAAAAAATTTTGATTGCTTTTAATAAGCTCACATTTTATTAAAGTGACAGCACAGCTGCGCTAACCTGTCTGAGCACTACAGGGCTGCACTGAAATAGTTAATATATATATATAGCCACTGAGCATCTGTTACATGTCATGCAACACAACACAATGAAGCTACAGGCAATTAAAGGGTTAGTTCACCCCAAAATGAAAATTCTGTCATCATTTTCTCACCCTCCACTTGTTCCAAGTCAGTTTTAGTTCTGTTGAACACAAAAGAAGATATATTAAATAATAATGTTGGAAACTGGTAACCGGCCTCACGGTGGTGCAGTGGATAGCACGTTCGCCTCACAGCAAGAAGGTCGCTGGTTCCAGCCTCGGCAGTTGGCGTTTCTGTGTGGAGTTTGCATGCTCTCCCCGTGTTGGCGTGGGTTTCCTCCGGGTGCTCCGGTTTCCCCCACAAGTCCAAAGACATGCGGTACAGGTGAATTGGGTAAGCTAAATTGTCTAAGCTAAATAGTGTATGAGTGTGAATGGGTGTGTATGGATGTTTCCCAGAGATGGGTTGCAGCTGGAAGGGCATCCGCTGCGTAAAACATATGCTGGATAAGTTGGCGGTTCATTCCGCTGTGGCGACCCCAGATTAATAAAGGGACTAAGCCAAAATGAAAATGAATGAATGAATGAAACTGGTAACCATTAACATCCATAGTAGGAAAAACAAATACTATGGAACATTATTCAATATATCTTTTTATCCTCTGTTCAACCGAACTAAAAAGCTCAAACTGATTTGGAACAGGTCAAGGGTGAGCAAATGATGACAGAATTGTAATTTTGGGGTGAACTATTCATTTTTGTAAGATCTTATGTCTCTTCACCCACCGTCAACACAGGAGGGTTTGTTCCTGGTGGTTCCTGCCACTTTCCCAGGTAAACAGGAGCACTTCACTGTCTGAGATCGCTCTTCAATCTTGTTTTTGTTACAGCACCTGTGCGCCGCGATCACCTCGCATGTCCCTCCTTCTGTCGAAAGACAAATCCATTAGGAAACAGAGGAAAAACTCCTGACTCGCCTGGTGGATCTACATTTACAATCATTATCTCATGCATGTCATCTTTCATGGTCTGCTTATATTGGCTCATAATTCATCATGCATTTCAATGTAGACACGACAGACACTCCTTAGGGAAGATGAAGTGCTGCTTTAGAAACAGAAAGAAGAGGGAGTGAGATGAGAGATGATACACGGAATTTGATATACCACATTTTCCATCAAAGTTTTGGTTTCTATTTTTTTCTATTCTTATTATTATATATTATTACTTTATTATTCTTATTATTTTATATAAATTTTATATTCTATTTATTTTTTTTATCTTCTATCAATTACTTACATTTCTTATATTAACTTTATTTCCTTATTGTTGGGGTATTTTATTTTCTCTTTCCATTCTGCTCTTCTGATTATTATTATTTTCATTCTCTTCCTTTGTTCCTATTTGAAATATTGCTGTTTGTTCTCTTTGTTTCCCTTTTTTGTTTTCTTCTGAAAAAGATATTTCTCTAACGAATAAATAAAAGTAATTAGCCTACAGTACAGTACATGATTATCTTTCGTTTTATGTTCTTATATTATTATTACCCTCTTTTTTTTACCTTCTTGTATTTCTATTGTACTTTTTAAAAACCTTATTCTCTTTCATTTATTTATTTCTCTTTATTTATTTATTTATTTATTTGTTTGTTTGTTTATTTATTTATTTATTATTATTATTGGGGCCTCACAGTGGCGCAGTGGGTAGCACGTTCGCCTCCCAGCAAGAAGTCGCTGGTTCGAGCCTCGGCTGGGTCAGTTGGCATTTCTGTGTGGAGTGTGGCGACCCCAGATTAATAAAGGGACTAAGCCGAAATGAAAATGAATGAATGAATTATTGTTATTTTTGTTTTCTTAAAATTATTTTAATTTTGTTCAAATGTCCTTCAGGTCTTATATTTCTTTACTTACACAACATTATTATTTTTTTTTCTTTTTATGTATTTTAGTCCCCTGCTTTTACATTATCTTTCATTTTCTGTATGGATTTCCTTATTTATATCTCCGTATTTAGTTTCTGCATTATCTATTGTAAACTATCGGTTATGCCAATAAAACTTTGCAAACTGTAAAAAAAGAGAAGCTCGAAGGCTCGAAGCGATCATGACTAAAGAGAAATGCAGAGGTCCAGGAGGCAGCTGCAATTCCTGTAAGAGCACTTTAACAATGAGTGGTCTGAAATGAACCCAAGTCCTTTAATAGGCCTGTATTCCTGTACATAGTCACTGTGAAATATTACCAAACAATTTGGTAATCCAACCTTCAGAGACAGAGTTCTCACTTAAAGACTGAAAATCTCAAGTTCATGAACAGATTGCAGCTATTCTTCTTTAAATACTGAACACCATTTACAAAGCTCTGTAAATTCAAGGTTGCCGGAGCAGAAACTGTAATTTAGCAAAGGTATTCATTAAATACACTGAACAGTAGCAATAGGATGACTTGCAGCTTATTCAGAACAGGTTTGTGAGTGTGACTTGTGACAAAAAAAAAAGCTTCTGCTTTATATCAGTGCTCAAAACTCACTCAGATCAACACAAACAAACAAAACAACTTAATTTATTTCCAAAACGGTATAACCTCAGTTTGATTCACTTACTCAAAATAAAAAATAAAAGCGAAACAACTTTAATTTCAGTCTATAATAGATCAATAATCTACTGTGTGACTTGTTTATGCGGTGCACAAACATTTGAATTGTTATTTTATTCAAAGGCTAATAAAACAACAATAGATTTAAGTCGTTTAAATGTTAAATTGTAAATATTTGTCATCTTGTCACAAATACGCTTTGTCTGATTCGTGATGAAGTTTGAATCATTTTTTAATCGACTCATTTAGTTGAATCGGTTGGTCCCTGGTTGATCCAGATAAAGGCTGTCTAAATGATTCTTTCACCAATTCGATTCCCGAGTTCCATTCACGAATTCAAATCACTCGACATCCAAGAAAACAACTTCTGCAAACAACTTGCTCTTGATTCCGTTCCTCATAGAAAATTATTTTCGCATACGATTCGCAGTAGCGTAAAAACTCGTCTTCTCCGGGAAATTATGGAAATGTGTTGTTTATAGAAGAAAGATAACGCGGTGGTGCATGGGATTGCAACATGATGGTAAGTAAATAATACATTTCGTTTTGAGCAGAACTGTTTTTATCATTAGCAATAACATAGCAAGTTGCTAATAAATCTGGGCTGCGTTTCCCAAAAGCATTGATCGTAGTGTTAAGCCTAAATAGATCGTAAAATTGATCGTGCAACTGAACTTAATGTTACGGCCTGTTTCCCAAAATCCTTATAAAGCACATGAAAATTGTTGTAGATCTGCTCTGGAGTAGCTAATCGTTAAAGCCCTAAGTGTGGGTAAGAAGACAAGTTGTGAGGACAATCGGCAGATTATACCTGTAACTTTATTCAAGTGCAGTCCTATACAGAAATCCGATGTAGATGAGCTATAGCTAATACATTTAAACGTGTAGACTATATTTGTAATTCCAGTGGTTGAACACGTAAATTGCCATTTTTGCAATATTTTGATAGATACTATGCATATATAAAAAAAATTATACGTGGAAAAATGGGAATGCAGAAAACAAACAAACAAACAAACAGATATACACACCTAAATTAAATTACTTATCAAAAATAAAATATATATTTTTTTCGTTTTGAGCAGATATATATGTATATATTTTTTTTTTAGTAAAATACTTGAAATCATAGGTGAAATAGGGATTAAAAAAAAATCTGTCAATGACTTACACGGACATGCACAAAACCCATCTATGTATTTGCATTTTTTAAAATAAATATGTTCTTTAACGCTTTTTTATTTATTTTTTGTTTTTTTAGCCATTTTGTACCTTCAGTCTACAGGTAGGTGCATTATATAGATTTATCTTGATTGCTAATCAACAAGAGATGATGGTTATTGGGTTAAACGTTCAGGATACGACTCCACATAAGCTTATATTTCAGCAATTTGGAAATGGACAGAAACTTCTAAGTATCATGTAGATTGAGTTCTTGCACGATCATGTTACCTGCATGATTGGGAAACACACATGGAACGTTCATAACTTTGCATGTACAGAATGCTCCTAAAAGCCAAGATGCAGTGTTATCGGCAAACCCTGTTAGGTAAATTCACAATTTGTGGTTTTTAAACAGAAAATCAGGTTTGAAGGTTCAGTTTTTAAAACTATTCTGTATAGTTGGTACAATACTAGGCAATACAATGATATTTTCATTTTTGAATGAACCCCTTTAAACCTTTTAAAAATGTATGGTTTTACAGTATCCTCTTATAGTTCTAAAGGGTCCTAATTATTCTCCACATCTAGTTTGGAAAATGGCATATTCTCCAGTCATGGCCATAACAAGAAGGTTTGGCTTTGAGGAATTAGACAAACACTACTGTGGAAATCAGGAAACAATAAAGCTCCACTGAGATCTGCTGTAGATTGTCGAGTAGGCTTTGTTTGTGCATCTTTAATTATAAAAAATACCCCATTTCCCGACGGAGCTTCAGTCAAAATTCACAGGGGTTTGTTTTCTTTAATGCCTAGCCTTAATTACATAAGACAGACCCAGTTTCCACTTTGATCTATCAAGAGAGGGAAAAAAATGTAGGAGCTCTTGACTAAAATATCTTGACTCCTCAATGAGCATAAACAGAGCAGTGGGTCTCTCATTTGGGGATTTAAAAAGATTGGAGGAAAGGGAAGAGGGGAAAAAAGAAGTTAAATGCACTTTCAAAAATCAATAAAAATGTAAATAGCTTCTCTGTCTCCAGCTTCTTAGGCTCTCATTACGTCTAGATTGAAGTTAGTCAAAGCAGGAGGGGAGAGACACAGAAAGAGAGACGGGAACAGAGTGCTGCCTGTCGACAGTTTTAACTGCACATCAGAATATTTCGAAGTGCTGCTGAATATTTAAGCAGGTGACAGTGGACAGCTCAGATCCATGCAGGGACGTGATTGCTTTTTGTATTCTGTCACTTTGTGCGACTTGCAGAAATTGATTGCTGAACCTCAGGGGCTTAACGTTATCTCATATAGGCCTCTGTGTGGCTCCTTCCTACTCAACATATCAAACAGAGGGTCAGAGGACTTTTAAAGCTGTGGTAAAGCACTGTAAAAGCAACTTTCATTAACTGGACCTCGTGTGTGTGTGTGTGTGTGTGTGTGTGTGTGTGTGTGTGTGTGTGTGTGTGTGTGTGTGTGTGTGTGTGTGTGTGCGTGTGTGTGTGAGAGTGTGTGTGGGTAGGTGCATGTACTGTAGACTGAGGTTCAAAAGCCTAAGTTCTCAATGCTTTAAAAAATGTTTTTAAAAATTCAATGTTTTATTTCAAACGAAATGTGAGTAAAATATGGACAAATCCAATAGCTGCAGCTGAAATAAAAATGTTATTTACATAGGTAACCATGTAAATAGGTTACATAACATTATGTAAATAACAGATTCACTGTAAAAAATGCTGCGTTGCAAACAATCGATTTGTGTGGGGAAAACATAAATGAATTACATTAACTTATTCGTTTTTACAAATTTAAGTGGGTTAAGCATAATACAATTCAGTTGTCGCAAAGAAAACTCAAGAAATTTGAGTTGAATTAACACAATTTTTATTGTTATTATTTTTTAGGTGTCATTACACCTTTTTTCATAACAAATTGAGTGAAAAGAAGAATTGAAATACTGGGGGGATCAAAACTACATCTTGTGCTTCATTTGACCATCGGTACAAAGTTACATGTTTAATTTGATCACCTAAACATAAAAAAAGAGCATAATCCTAAATTGATCCTTATGATTTGATGGGAAAAAGCTAAATAAGAATTGCAATTGAACTTAAAAGGTAAAAAAAAAAACTACCTGACACCTATGTTTGCTTATTTGTTGAGCTGCATAGATGGGTGATAATTAGATATCTTTATGAATGTGACAATTAAATCATAATATCAGAATGAGAAAGAGGTTTTGCCAAGTGTGCTTGCATACACAAGGAGCTTTTCTTGGAAATGAAGCTTTTGGTGTACACATATAAATACAACAAGACACATAATAAAAATAACAGCATAATAATATAAAAAGTAGAAGAGGCTGTTATGTTTATGGGATAGTTCACGCAAAGAAAAAAGCTTATAATTGTTTAAATGGTTCATGTAGGTATATGTGTATTATGTGTTTCATGATTCTTTTAATCATATGTTAGTTTATACATTACATAATTACACAGTGATGTAATCTGTAAACGAACTGGGGAATCAGTTATTTGAACCAGAAACCAAGTGTCTGAAAGAATCATGTTGCAGTAAAGATATTTTCCATTTGTTGAGGATGTTGAGGATATCACAAACAGTTAAACAAGACTCAGCCCTGATGCTTGTGTGTGTGCGCACGCGCTGTTTAAATAGTCCTTGTAATCAGTCCGTAACAATCCTCTGGCGGTATGTGTGTGTGTGTGTGTGTGTGTGTGTCTGTGTGTAATCAGTGGAACCCGGAGCAGGTTCGTGTAAGTGGTGCATGACTGGATATGTAGTTCTTTAGTGTGGTGTGTGTGTAGTTCTCCAGTGATCCGCATGTATACCAGCGATCTGCAAGGATTAGATCGCTGGTGATTGTGACAAACAGTTTGAAAAGTCCACTAAGAAGAGCAGTGTGAATCATTTTATATTGAAGTATTTTATAACGTATTTTAATTTTAATAATGTAACTGTACAATTACAGTACTAATATTTATAGCATTTGTAAATGTTCATATGAAGGAAAAGTAAAAAATTGAAACTTATTTTCTGTTACCTGCTGATTTACAAGGTCTTTTTGTTACAAGTTTGTGATGATGGTTGGTGAATGTTATGCTCCCAAATGCACTTTATAATTGACCCAAACTCATGTGGTGCGGCATTTAATGAAGATTGAGCTGCTCTGAGATACTGGAAACACCACATCCTGTGCTGTTCATGTAACTGAACCTAGTGCCTTGCTTCAATCTGACCATTTATTTTATTACATCACAACCGTATAGCAATTTAATCATCATTTCAACCCAAATCCTTTTGGTTTTATTTTAATTGAGCCTGCAAACCTTTAATAACATTTATTTGTCCTAAAATGGTTTATTGACAGATTTAAATTAGATTCCGATGAGCTCAGACATTCAGACCCCACTGTATCCCGTAAACCACTCCGATACAGCATTTAGCATTCTCCTATTCCTTTTCATAAACCATATACCATTTTTAACATTTTTGGATCTCTTTCCTGGTTCCTTTCATCAAATTTATATATCTGAAATTAGATCCAGTATCCATTTGAACAGAAGAAGTCAAAAAGCACTTTGCCGCCGTAGTGTTCACTAACCTCTGCTGAAAAACACCCCGAAAAATTCAATTTCAAAGTCTTGCGTGTAATTCCGTGAAATGTTAATGACTAAGCAAACTTGGAAAACCTACAGAGCATCATTGAATAATGCTGAGTTTCATATTTTTAAAAGCTATAACATAAGGTCACCCTGAGGGAGTGTGGGCTTCACCGCTGATTGATCTTGCGGATGCGCTGATAGCTGCTGTGGAAGGGAATCCTGCATCATACTGCTTACTACAAGGGCTATTTTTGGGCACTTATTCAGTTTAATGGATATGAGACCAGGCCATCGGGGACCAATAAAGGCTCATTTTCCTGTAGCAGCCGGGGTATGGAGAGAGAAAAATAGACAGCGCGTTACACACAGGCTATAACTTTGACTCTTCTGCTGTCTAATTAGCCAGCTGGAGTGTGTGTGTTTGTATGTGTGCGTGTGTCTGTCTGGTGAAGGCGTAGTGCATGCATTCAGCCTCAATTGTTTCATTCATCCACAGCCATCTGTGTGAGTTTCCCCTGACAGGCAGGTTATATCACAACCGCTTGACAGCAAACAAACAAACACGCTTTCAGAGGACAAACAAACAGCGACAGATGAGCAGGCACAATGCGGCGCTTTCTTATGAACATATGAGCATGGACAGGAAGGATTTTAGTCACATGCCCCACAAAACAGCTAGAAGGAAACTGGCGGGATGAAAAGAGGAGCCTGTCTGGATGAGGAGGCAGAAATGCTGCACAACGAAAGCAAATCTAGATCCGTTGCTTTTAGTGGTTATGTACCTCTCCTCAAATGCAGCACAGCCTACATTTTTGTGAAACAGCAAAAAACGTTCTTCAACATGTTTGACTGCAAGGTAAAATGAACACTACAGGGCAGTATGATCACAACAACTTGAATTTCTTTTCACACTAATGATATACATCGACAAATTATCAAAAACTAATGGATTATTTTCATGCAGAACTTTGCAAAACACCAAGTAAATACCAACAACTTACCAGTGTATATGATTTGTAATCGATTACATTTGCCTGACCTGTCTATCTCCATATGGACAACTTTCCTGGTGTGGTCAGTTTGCTCGGTAGCTCATCTTTTACAATGTTGTACTATTGATTCAGAGCGCTCAGGTTTGAGTCTGATGAAGCACAGTTCCACAAAAGAGATGTAATGCAATGTAAAATCAAGGTAAAACCATGATGTTTGTTTTTGAAAACACTATTGGTTGGGTTTACAGAAGGGTTTAGGTCAGTGGGTATCGCTGGGCTATCTGTAGAACAAGCCCTGTCTTCTTGTGGACATGTACAAGGATCTGTTTATAAAACGTATGGTTAGTGTGACTTCACCCAGTAAGACATGTTCTTGGACCAACATCAACATCTACTGTATGTTGATCCTGAAACAATATTCCAATCAATCAATCAGCTTTAAAGGATAAGTTTACTCTTTGTTACGTTTAGGCTTACCGTTAGTGTTATGTGCTTCTACGTTGTTATTCAACTATAAATCCCCTCTGATTTTGGGAATAATTTACAGGTTAGGTTTATGGGTAGGGATTAGGTATGGATAAAATCTTTTGAGCAGAATTTATGTTCCAGGATCAGTATATCAATATCCTGTGATGCCAGCATCGCATCGTACAAAATCACAGCCACGGAAACGTATAACAAAAAGAAGCCTAGGTAGCGTATTTCTGATTCACAATAATGTAAACAGCATCCTCTAGTAGATTTGTTATCTGAAAAATGTTTTACTTTTTCCAAAAATGTGGGATGCTCAAATGTTTGACTTGACCCTGAAGTGTGATTTTTCTCTAGCATTATTTAATGTAAAGATTAATCTATAATTAAATATTGTGGAAATGTTAGTTCGACTGGTTGAGCAAATCAACTTCTCAGGCAGCTCAATCAGTGGTGTGAATTTAGGGCTAAACTAACTGTTAGCTCAAACACTCATAGGCCTTGTCCCAGATGCCGTTTCATATCCACTTGTGCTCTTGTGTACTTCCAAAGGCTGCCATAGATACTGTCTGCATGACTGTAGTCCCATCCATCATTTTAGCTTTCAGAAGGTTGCTTGCAAGTGCCCCATATGGTTACATAGGATCTGTTTTCTTCATGCACACTTCCACTGATCTTGCACTGGGGGAAGCTTCAAACTGAGCAGGAATCAGCAGAAATACGTCACGAAAGTGTGGACTCATCGGAAGACTTTGAGGTTTCATAGGGTACTATTAGGGACAGGTCAACTGCAAAAGGAGTGATCAGATGTAGTTTCTCAAAAACCTGTTGGAAACAGTATAAGCAGAAGTGTCTATTTACTTGAACTCTCCCACCATTGTCTGGTTGAGTCAGACACTATTGCAAAAGAAACCCATTCATTAGGCATTTTGCCATCTAAAATTGGGAATTAAACTTATGCGCAAAATTAAATATTGCACAAACATTTGTAAATAAAGCACTTTTTCGGTCCCATGTGTTGAAAATCATCACTTCCTGAGAAAATAGCAAGTTCCTGCAAGCGAGGAAACCACTGTAGCTCTTTTTTTATCCATAATGAATGCATTGTGCCTCAGATGTGGCAGACGCTCCTGGCGAAAACAATCACTGTCATGTTATCTTAGGTTTGGAGGCAGGTGTCTAATATTTAAAATTCAGTTACATTTAGCACAAAATACAAAAAGTGCTTTTCTTGCTATTTAAGGGAGTGTTCACTTTGCATCTTTTGCACATTTAAGTTTGTTATTGTAGATGTGGGACGTGCATGCTCATAATATCACAATGCTCATGCACTCCAACATGCATCGCAAAAAGATGCAAACGTCTCCGGTGCATTTAAATCCATGAACTGTTTGAGCAAGTCCTATATGGTTGAATGTCAAAACTGTTAGAAAAGTAATATTGATGGAAACTAGATTATTCTTTTTTTAATACTCTTGTGTGTTGTACTGTTTAATTGTACTACTAATTTAATGTACTGCTTTTTAAACTGTTACTACTTTTAATACACTATATTAGGTACGTATGTGATTTCAAATGCAGCGCTCAACTTTTCTGAATCTCAAAAGTAAAAAGCAAATCAAGTGACAATAACCATCTAGTGTTGCACGATATACTGATACTAATAAAGTATCATGATACCCTGGCTCTCAAAACGATACGATTCTGCAATTTTTTTGCAAGTGATAGCTGTAGTTGCGAGTGCGAGTAGTGGGGCTGCGCGCTTCTACTACTGCAAACTGAGTGTGTGTGCGTGTGCGTGCGTGTGTGTGGGTTGTCTTTTCACACACTCTCTCCATAGTGACAAAACAATGCAATGAACCCCCACAGCTTGTGGACAGAGCTTCACGAAGATTCATGAAGTGAAAATATCATACATGGACAAATATGATCCAAAAATGAATGATATAAGCCTTAATAATTTTACTTCAAATATTTGGCATACATAGATTGAGCTGTGTAGTACTCACCCTTAAATTTTAGATTTTGTATTAAAGATGGGATTTTTTTTAACCAATTTGTTGCATCTCAGTCTAAGATTACCATATGTTATGACACAAATTTTATTTGATATAAAATGAAAATAGATACTCTTATGGTGACTTCACCATACATCTTTGCAATGAGATATAATAATAATAATAATAATTATATATATATATGTATATGTATGTATATATGTGTATATATGTATGTATATATGTATATATATATATATATATATATATGTGTATATATGTATAT
>CAIGQW010000317.1:4078446-4117816 GCA_903798125.1 Danio choprae | reverse complement strand
TTGTTAAATGGCTGTTAGCTCTTGGCTGGTTTAAAAGACTTTCTGCTGTATTTGCACTGGAAAGAAGAGATTTGCACATTCCCAATCCAAGATGCCTTTCAAGGAAATACAAGACCTTTCAGATCACTGTTGCATGACCTGGTTGTGTCTATGCCTTGGGTGTTTGGATAATATTTATTCATTTATTTATGTATTCCTTATTTAAGTCATCTAGCAAAATCATTCATTCATTCATTCATTCATTTTCCTTCAGCTTAGTCCCTTTGTTCATCATTGGTCGCCACAGTGGAATGAACCGCCAACTTCTCCAGCAAATGTTTTACTTAACGCATGCCCTTCCAGCTGCAACCCAGTACTGGGAACATCCGTACATTCATTCACACACATACACTACGGCCAATTTAGTTGCCCGTACCACACATCTTTGGACTGTGCGGGAAACCGGAGCACCCTGAGGAAACCCACTTGAACACGGGGAGAACATGCAATCTCTACACAGAAATGCCAACTGACCCAGCTGGGACTCGAACCAGCGACCTTCTTGTTTGCTTCTTGCTTGCTCACCACTGAGCCACCGTGTCGCCATAGCAAAAATCATCACTTACATAATAGAAAAGTCAAGCAGATGATTTTTTTAACTGTTGGTACTTTTCCCCTAAAAGCGCTTTATTTTAATTATACTAGCAAATGGGAATGTTTCAAAGCCCAAGACCAGCCGGTTTTGTTAAGGTGACCTTGGCAGAACGCTGGTTTTAGCTGTACACCCTGACAGTGCTGTCAACAGCAGTTGATGAGAGAGCAACTGATGACACACAAAAAAATCACAACCTCCGCTGCTATTCCACACTGACCAGCGGTATTTATTCCACTGGGTGTTGCATCACAGAAACTGTCACTCTTCTGGGAAAAGCTGAAATTGGTGAGTGCCGTTCACTGATGAATTGCTTTATTCTCGCAACCCTCAAAACAAATTTGTCACCGATAGAAAAGAAAAAAACAACAACAAAAAAACTGTTTCTTACAACCAAGCTGTTTCCACCAGGGCAAAGAATGAACTCTGAGGCAAAGAACAGAGGTTATCTATTCCAGTGCACATGAAATGCATCCCTAGCAGTGTATTTTTACCCAGTGGAATAAAGGCTAACCGAAGTTTACAGCTACAGAAAAAACACCTACCAATACAGCAGAATTATTGCCCCGTGAAGGAAAACATAAACCGCAGAAATCTTTTTGCAAAAACATTTTTCATAAATATCTGTACTACATAACCCTTAACATTACAATTGAAACTTTTTGAGAGTAGTTTATTATGCTCTTTAGACTGCATTTGTTTGATCAAAATTACAATAAAAACAAAGTATTGTTCATTCATTCATTCATTTTCATTTCGGCTTAGTCCCTTTATTAATCTGGGGTCGCCACAGCGGAATGAACCGCCAACTTATCCAGCATATGTTTTACACAGCGGATGCCCTTCCAGCTGCAACCCATCTCTGGGAAACATCCATACACACCCATTCACATTCATACACTACGGACAATTTAGCTTACCCAATTCACCTATACCGCATGTCTTTGGACTTGTGGGGGAAACCGGAGCACCCGGAGGAAACCCACGCCAACACAGGGAGAACATGCAAACTCCACACAGAAACGCCAACTGACCCAGCCGAGGCTCGAACCAGCGACCTTCTTGCTGTGAGGCGAACGTGCTACCCACTGCGCCACTGTGAGGCCCACAAAGCATTATTACAATGCTAAATAATTGTTTTCTAATTTCTCTATTTGAAAATAGTTTATTTCTGTAATTCAAAGCTGTATTTTCAGCATCGTTACTCCAGTCTTCAAAATCACATGATTCTTAAGTAATCATTTAAAAAAAAAAAAAAGAAATTAAATAGACCTATCATACAGAATAATATACTGTTTTGTGTAAATAAAGTTCCTTTTTTATATATTATTTAAAAAGTGTGTCTTTTGGAAGGAAAGTACAGTGGGGGAAAAGAGTGAGGTATGCTTTAAATTAAAATAAAAGTTATTTGGCTAAAGCTAAAATAAAGATGTAAATTCAACAAATAAATATATTGCGGTTATCGGTATAGTAATATGTCACATATATCACATACTAATACATATATTAATGAATTTGCCTAAAAGAAGCACCGCAGCACTTTTTAATCGAATTACTACCGTGTGAATTGTAACTCAAACGGGAATATTTTCTCTATCAATTAGAAACAAATATTTTAGTCTCTCACACGCACACAGTGTGATGTACTCTGAAATAAACATGTACAAAACATGTACTTCATTTGCTCAAAAATATTTTAACAAATTGAGTAGATGTCTTGTTAAATCTTTGTTGCCTCGCCACAAACATACAGCACATTTCACAATATACACCTTGAACTAACAAAAGATGCATTTAAACAGACCTTATGCCTCTTCAGAGTGCCTTTGAATAAAGTTTGAATCCGTATATCCTGCAATTTGCATTCTGACAGCTGAGAAGAGATGGCTGGCTGAGAAGAACTGTTCCTAGTTAAAGCCCATTATCACTCATTGAAAGCATAGCACGTTGCTAACAACCATAAAGAAAACAATGTAAAGACATGGCGTGGTGGGCTTTAACAAAATCATTTTATTCAATGGTCTTTGGCGTTAGTCGTTCAGCCTCTCATGTTTTCAAAATAGAGTTCTACAAACCTAGTACGTTTTATATAAGCTTAGATAAACTTAAAAATAAGTTAAAAAATCACCATTGTTGTAATCTCACAAGGAAACCTTGTGGCCAATCAAACGCAGCATGCGGTGCAATGTACCAATTTGGCTCTGATTGGCCTTTGAGACTCACGGTAGGATATTTCCATGTACTGAACTCCATGTTCCATGTTTAATGTGTGTCATTAAAGTTAGATGATACATTTGTCAGGTTTAGTCTTTGATTGAGCATCTCCAGGACATTACACTCTTCAGTTTTTAAGTCACTCCAGTGACTTTTGTTGTAAGTTTTGTGTCTTCCTGTAGGAAGATGAATGATCTTCCACGTCCCAGAGCTCCTCACTGCACCACCAGGATCTCTCTACTTTGCTTTCGATTTTGTTCTCTATCCATTTTGCTTGTGCTTTTTATGAGTTTTCCGGTCCACGCTGCAGAGGATTGCGCCTCAAGCGTGATGCTGCTTCACAGTAGGGATGCTGAGCTGGTTGTGATGTGCTGTGTTTGGTTTGTTCCAATATAGCACTTTGTATTAAGGCCTAAAAGTTGGAATCTGGTCTAACTAAGAATCCTCTTCCAAACTGTGAGTCTCTCCCACACGCCTTTGGGCAAAACTCCTGCTGAGATGTGATGTTTGTGTGTGTTTTTTTTCCCTCCAACAAAGTGGTTTTGGTTGCCACCCATCTGCACGGCACGGCAGATTTCTGAACTGTGTTTGCTATTGTTGTCTGGCATGTACAGTCTTCGGCGTGGATCACAGAGGAGTGTAACTCGGTTAGTGCTGCCGTGTTTGTGTTTCTCTTAATGACCTCTGCTTCCGTAGCGCCTCGGTTTTGGAGAACAGCCAGTTCTGGACAAATTTGTAGTCGTTCCTCATGTCCAGACCAGTTTAATGATGGCTGTCTCTCTGCTCAGAGGTGCATTCAATTTTTTTGTATTGCCTTCTGCTGGCTGGTGTTTTTTCAAGAACCTCGCCTCATAATTACTTTTAGTGTTGCTTGGTGTTGTGTTTCTCTGGAAATACAAGACCTCCGTACAATAAAAGGATTCCTGTCAAGTCATTGTGTAGCTTGGCAAAGGGTAATTAACTATTAATTATAAAAGTTGTTCGTCGGTCAAATGGGTGTTTATAAATTGTTATTTTTCTTTCCTTATATTTGCACTGTCTTAATGTAATAGATTTGTACTGTTACAGTGGAGTAGTTTAAAGTTTCACTTTAGGCACTGATATGTACTCTTGTAGTGAGCTTTGTGTTGAAAGAATGCAATGCTATGAAAGTGCATTTTAAATGTGAAATACATGGCTGGGAAATGCACTAGTGTTCAAAACTTTAGGGTCAGTAAAAGTTGGCTTTATATAAAAATGCTTTTATCCTTCTCTGCAAAAATTTCTGCTGTGCCATAGTATAAATAAATTACTATTATAAGTAAAGTATAAGGTTTATAAGTACAAGATAAAAGTTTAAAATGGTAAAACTGTTATAAAAATAACTTTTTATTTTAATATTACTGTTACATCTTTTAAACAATGGGTTGTTTTTACATATAATAAAAAACAAACAAAAAGCAAAACATAATTTTATTGATTTATTTTTTTTTTAACATCTGCAGTTTTTTAGCTTTAGTTATTTCATGTTTAATTTCAAGTTAAAAACTAAATGAAATTTAGGCTATTTCCAGTTGTCAGCTAACTAAATGATCTCCTCACAGCAAGAAGGTCGCTGGTTCGAGCCCCGGCTGAGTCAGTTGACGTTTCAGTGTGGAGTTTGCATGTTCTCTCTGTGTTTGCGTGGGTTTCCTCCGGGTGCTCCGGTTTTCCCCACAAGTCCAAAGACAAGCGCTATAGGTGAATTGGGTACGCTAAATTGTTCGTATGGATGTGTATGGATGTTTCCCAGTGATGGGTTGCAGCTGGAAAAGCATCCGCTGCGTAGAACATATGCTGGATAAGTTGGCGGTTCATTCCGCTTTGGCAACCCCAGATTAATAAAGGGACTAAGCCGAAAAGAAAATGAATGAATGAATGAATGAATGAATAAACATGGCCCAAAATATTAACATATATTAGCAAAAAATAAATAAGTCAAAGCATGAATAAAATACATTTCAAAAACAGTGTAATATATAAACAATTACTTTATAATCTAATGATATGTCACATTATGATTGTTTATTATTGCTGTATTTGAGCAAATAAATGCAGCTTTGGTGAGTATAAAGAAACTTATTTGAAAAAGATTCTAGCTGAACTTAGACCAAAAAATAAAACACAATTGTTATATACTAGAAATAGCCTATAGGATGGCTTTCATATACTGTATCACTGTCGCTCCATCATGTAAATAGAACAATTTCACTATATTTTATACACATTCTTATGTCAAGCAATACACGCTTCCCAAAAATGCTAGCACTATAACCGAGAACACACTTTTGTAAAATGTTCAATCTCACTGCTGCCGCTGCCGGCATGATGTCAGTCTGATGGAGTCTTGCTGTTCAGAGCTTTGAGATGAAGCTGATTCACAATGAGAGATTTCACATGAAGGGCAAACAGACAGAGACGCCCCAGCGAATCTCTCCTTTTTTAAAAGCACGCTGTCGTGTCTTAAACAAAACACAAATAAAAAGAAGGATCGCATTAAAAGGTGTACTCTGAACTAATACTTGTTCTCCAGTAAACAAACGGCAGCTGTATTCCGCTCAGGCATCTATTCACCTCTGCCCTGCGTGTAGTTGAGCGCCGAGGCAAAGCTAGGCCATTTTCTGACCCAGA
The DNA here is from genome assembly GCA_903798125.1 of Danio choprae. Classification (NCBI taxonomy): domain Eukaryota; kingdom Metazoa; phylum Chordata; class Actinopteri; order Cypriniformes; family Danionidae; genus Danio; species Danio choprae. The sequence continues at coordinate 4,112,322 of CAIGQW010000317.1, read as the reverse complement.
CCATGAAAGAATAAAATATTTCAGCTGACTAGCGGCTAATGCACTTCTTTTTTTTTTTTAACCACATCTCTGCAAGGAACTCACGTGTAAATACACAGTTTATTCCAGTGGCTGATGGTTATACATCACTGCTGAAATTATGCAAAAACTGTGAATGGCCACATATTCCATTTATTATCTCTGCCGTAGATTCATTTTTCCGAAACAATGCCCTTTCAAACAGCTAGGGTTTTTTTTTTATTTTTACAATGCGATTTTTACAACACGTATTTTACACATGGGTGAAGCAAATATCAATAGCGGGACTGAAAGCACGAGTCACAGAAGACAAATGAAAGCTGGTGGTTTATAAAACTACACATGCCTCCGAGCACCACTATCCAAGCGCGGAGTGAAAAACAGCCTGCCAAGAGAGGCCTGTATAAAACTGCCAATGTTTTATTAAAATGCCGTGCAACTACAAAAGGGGAGAGCTGGTGTTGTTTTTAGATGAATAAGAATGGCATGAAAGGGGTAAAGAGAGAGGGGACTGAAGAGGAGAGAGGGAGAAGATGGAGAGGTGAAGAAAAGAGAGAAAGAGAGGGAGAGAATCTATCCACATCAGTATGCGTTTCCTCAAAGGCCGTCAACGCCTGTCACATTCAGAGGGGGCTGAATCTTCAGACAGTGGAACTGATCTGGGGCATGAAATCAAATTCTGACTCTCCTAAAGGACCTTAAGAGAAGTCAGTCGCCCCCAAAAATAAAATCAAATATATGTGGGTGCTGTGTTTGTGCACAAGATTCACCAGCATGCTTGAATATCAAACTACACTATAGTGGTTTTACAACAAACTTTAGCATTGGAGTAATTGGAATGGAAAGAGTGAGGAAGTTGCCCTGCGCTAAAGTTTAATGTGGACACCCAGACACTCTGGGTGCTTCACAGTACCCTTTCTCATTTCCTCGCTCCTCTGTCCTACGACCCGGAAAGCGATTGAGCTCAACTATTTTGTAGGACATTTTAATTCTGTAATTCCACCACAGGAATTTAGGAGAAAAGAGGGGTCCTGAGGGGTCATGAATGAGGACACATGGGTGTGTCCTTTGTGAAAGTGTTACAATTACAGATATTTGGCGTGCTGTCCGAGGAGAGGACTCTGAGCTCAGAAAGCCACTTTATTTTGTGTTATTTCCCTTGTCAGGAGGCAGAGAGAGAGATAGGGTTCCAAGCGCAGTGTCTAGCCCGGCCTCATAATCGGCTCCCATTTAAATAGGAATCAGGTTTAAAGGTGTGGAGCTGGGGTGGCGGAGGGATGCTGAAAATTGAGAGAAAGTAAAGGTAGGACATGCTTTGGTTATTTATGGGGTTTTGGTCTTAAGCTGATTGGATAATAGAGTGATCGTCCACAATGAATATGCCTTGTCAAAGTATCTGTACGTACACCTCCTGAAATTTGTTTATAAAACATCAGTGTGACACATAGTGTATATCTGCATCAATAACTGCTAACTACAGCAGAAAATACAAACGCATGTAAATGTGAGTATTAGGCATGAAGTGTAAATGGGATTGTTAATGTAAATTGTAAATGTGAGTTATCAAATGAACTTTTCTAGTCATCTCAACGTATATCAATCAAACTGACAAAAAATATTAAGGTAAATTTATAACTTAAAACAATTAGTTGAAACCTGGTTAACTTTATTAAAATAAGTTAAAACAACATTTAAAAGTTTGCTGTTTTGACTTTTTGTCATCTAATGTTTTTACAGTGTACAGTAACATTTTCATAAAAAAACAAAAACAAAAATAATTCATTGTTAATAAAAACTGATAAAATAAAAAAAAATACAGACAAATGTGTTGTTTTGTAGAGGAACTATTACAATAATTATAGTTATCTGTAATGCTCATGAATGCTGATGTGTAAACAAAATCAGTGGCGTAGAGTATTCATTAAATGAGGATGCTGTGAAATGGCGCTAAAGGAAGCAAGGATATATTATTTCTTTTAATTCAATTCCTCTGTCCTCACATTTATTTTCTGCATTCTTCCCTCACATCCTGAAGAGGTGGAGCTAAGATGCGAGGAAAGGAAATGAGGATGCACAAATAAGAATTGAGAAGATTGTTTTTTTAATTGTTTTTTTTTTAGGAGGAGACATTTTACTTTATGTTCTAGAAGAAAGACGTTAGTCAGGGTTCATGCAATGATTATTATTTTGAGAATAAAAAAAATAAGCCTGCTTACTTGCCTGGTTTATTTAAAAATAATAGTTATAGGCTGGAAAACTTCAGATACTTGTACCTTATCAGATATGGATGATTCAAAGTTATGCAGGGTAACCACTGCATGACTAAACCAAAACTTCTGGAGGAAGTCACTTTACGCAGTGTCTATGTTATGTAGTTGACTGGCCAGACCAATTGACGTGTGGATGTGTGCTTTTTGATGCAGGTTTTAAACAAACACTACTTTACCTTAATTAGTTGTGCAACTTAGTGAGAATGATGAGTATTCTTTTTTGAAGTTGCATTTGAAATCCACAAGTGCCCTCTCATGTGTGAAGCCCATAACGCTTATGTGCTGTTGAACATTTTAATTTCAAAACCACAAGCATTAATGGAGAGCAGAACCTCCTTTAGTCCTATAACAGCTTCCACTGTTTTAGGAAAGCTTTCCACTAGATCACTGCTGTGTAGATTTGCTCCCTTTCAGACACGAGCATCAGTGAGGTCAAGCGCTGCAAATTCATCTTATAGCTGTTTGGTGGCCTTAGGGGCCATTCACACAGAACATGTTTTTCCATTCTAATGCGCTACCTTTTCATTGTTTTTCTGTGTAAACATAATTTACGGATGTGCATTACCATTACACTCACATCTTGTGGCTTTAGCATCGCCTTGTATATGAGCGCCGTTTCTTAAAGACGTCAATTATTCAGCGGGAATTTGTCAGTAAAACCAGCTCTGTAATCACCTCCAAATATCCAGCCACTGCTTTCAGATGGACCACAGATGGACCACTACACAGAGCCATAGTTCACTTACAAGCTACGCAAAAGATTGTGGACGATTTAATCAGCACAATCCTGAAATCAAAGATAATTGTTCTGCTATTTGAAAACTGTTGCATTGCCTTTCAGTGGGATATGGCTTTGTGTTGCTGAATGCATGCGAAATTACCACATTTAATAACATGTTTTTACGCCTAACTCGCCTCATAACTTCAGTTAGTGTTTGAAATAAATACCTTCCGCGAGATAATTCTGTAGTGGTATGTTTTTTTAGTCACATTGAATCAATAAAAGCAGTTGGGTCCTCTGTTTTGTTGATTTCTAGTGTCTCTTCTTTGTGGCATATTTGCAGTTTACATGTGAGAGTGCCCTCAGGTCTTTTGGAGGTGATTTACTAATGATCACAGAGCTGTGCTTCCCTAACAAGATGTGTATGAAATTTGCAGCTTTTGCTGAATCGTAATCTCAGTTTCGTTTTGAATATTTGCGCAGCCCATCTGACAAATTTCCACTTTTACATGCAGCGCTTGTCATCAAGAGCTAAATACATGCTAGATCAAACCTCACTGCCAACTATGAATATTTTTAAACATGTTTTTGTGCTGTTTTAAAGGGCAGTTGTAATTCCTTTTTATAATTTGATTATAAATTATGATGTATGATTTGTGGATGTGTAAGTTGCAAGATTCTTTGTATGCAGCTCCCTGGAAGAAGAAATGGTGTAGTAGTAATATCTATAATGTGACTTCCTGGCTAAATAAAGGAATAATAACAAATTGGCATTTTCAATAATAATAATAATAAAAAAAAAAATTCCTTGCATATAAATGGCTTTTTTTCTGGACACTTAAAGCGTTTTACACGTTTTTGGGGGGAATCTCCTCAACGCGATGGCAGCCATATTGTGCCAGACCGCACACCACACACCAGCTGATTGGTGGAGAGCAGACAAAGTGACGAAGCCAATTATCATATGGAGATGGTTAGGAGGCCATGATGGACTGAGACCAGTGGGCAAATTTGGCCAGGATGCTGGGGTTAAACCCCTACTCTTTTTCGAAGGACATCCTGGGATTTTTAACGATCACAGAGAGTCAGGACCTCAGTTTAACGTCTCATCCGAAAGACGGCACTCACTGAGCACTATAGAGTCCCCTTCACTATACTGGGGTGTTAGGACCCACACAGACCGCAGGTTGAGCGCCCCCTGCTTGCCTCACTAACACCATTCCCGGCAGCAACCTAGTTTACTGTATGTCTTTTCACTTCATGAGTTTCAAGGCAGTGGATCAATCAGAAGAACTCTGAAGCAAGGCAACATGGTGGAGGAGACTCTTTAAAATAAAAATGTTAAAAATATTCTTGAGTGCTGCGTCTTGAATTTTTAGACACAAAGATGCTTTCTGTGCGAATGGCCCCATAGACTGTAAACCACTTCAGTCGGACCAAGCCACATTGAAATTCACTAAGCTTCTGGATCCTGTAAATCTCTGTCCAGGGATATCACATTTGCAGCTGAAATAGTCCCAGAGTATCTTCTCGATTAGTATGTGATCTGTGTGTGAGCGATTTCCCCATCCTCTTTCTAATCTCCTGCTCTCCAGCGTCCTCCAGTCTCCACGTTGAGGCCGAAATGAGCTCAACTCATCTCCAGAAGAGTAACATTCAGACCTGGCCGCTCTTCACACAGCTGTCTCATGCTCGAGCGCAATCACCAGCGCCGAAGCATCGACATGACAGACCTAGACAGACAGCCTTGTGGCCTGAGTAATTTTGCTATTAATGTGGCAAAGAAGTGTTTCAGACAAACACAATTACACATCGAGATTGTCTGCCCACATGCATGAATAAGCAGGAGATGAGAGCTTGAACCGCCAGAACCAAATTAAGCCGCTCTCGGTTTTCTGCTATCCTGGATGCATTCAAGCACATAAGTATTATCTACTCTTCTTCTAAAAATACACAGTCACTGAACCCTGTTGAATACCTGTCTTCATGGACAGAGCAATCTGTTTTCAGTGCTGCCACAGTGATCAAAGCAGCCCACTCGCACCGTATAAATGCGTCAGGCTCGAATTGTCCAACGTTAACGCTATCTAACACACTCGTTCAGCTTTTCCTCTTTGTACCATTCACACCTCCAACAAACCTCTGTCTAATCCCTTCATCCTCTCATAATGAGAGAAATGAGCTCGGGCTGCAATAACTTGATGAAGGTGAGAGCAAGAGTGTGTGGGTGCTAAAACTCACATGAGGATCTGAATAAAGAACAGCAGTGGTAATCACGTAGCGAGCCCCAGATTGGGTTACTCATTATCTTGCTAATTTATGAAGTTCCCCTCCCTTTTGGGCTCCGTTTTCAGCTCGAGATGTTTTCTTTGGAAATAATAAGGTAATTAAATATATATGAAATAATGGTAATTAATTTTGCAGTGTATTCCTGGAGAAGTCTTATTGGGAAGAATGCGGATTCAGTGGAAATGTGTCTCATTGAAATTTATCTGCAGCTTCCCAGTGGAAAATAACAGAACATAAAAGCATATCTCAGCAAAACATAACGCATATCTGAACTGAAATGATTATTTGTGGCTGTGACACGGTTTAACACACATTTTGTCTTAAAATCCCACGATGTTCGGTTCTAATGAGTCCTGTACCCACTGTGGGTAGAAATAAAAAGGATTCGGTTAATAAAAAAAAAATATCATTAATAATAGGAATCATCAGGAGATCATATTTGTGAGAGTGTCCGGTTTAATTACTCCACAAAAGAGATTTTGGCCGTAAACCGCCATCGCCATGTATTATTAACAAGGTAATAATTTAGCATCAGAGAAACACTAACAGCACCCTGGCTGTGATTTAGGTAGTGCTAAACTCAACATTTTGCTTGGAGGGCATACAAAATACAACTCACAGTGGACCTTTTAAACTCTCATTACAAATATTCACATGGCCTGGAGGAAGAAAACTGAATGATGTGTTAATTTTAACACAGATTTCACAGCTCTGCTTAATTCCCATTATCTAATGCTTTTAGCGTAGTGGTTCTTTCCTGGTGTGGTACGTTTTTTCCCCCCTCATTGTGGAAATATGTTACAGTTCTTTGCAAATTATACAAATGTTTATTTTCACTTTTTTGATTGCATATAGCTTGAAATGTTCTCAATCATGTTTATCTTTTCTTCTAATATGAGAATGTTATATTGTGTTGCCAACTGGGAAGTGATGCAACATGGAGTGAGTTTTAGCATCATCAGTTCAAGCAATTAGAAATGAGCTGCCGAAATGAACATCAACATCTTGCACTAATGATATTTTAAAAGATGTCACCAATAATGCAGGGTTGCATTTGAAATTAACAATACAGTAAAATATTATGAAATCTTTCAGAACAGCATTGATCAATACAAGCCATCAATGCATTCAAGTTTGCCTGATAATTTTTTTAAATAAATTTTTTTATGTACAATAGAAATTCACTATCCTCTTTAAATGTATCATAGAATGCATTGATACAATATCCTAAATTGTTCTCTGATATCTAAATGTAAGATGTGTGGCTTAAAAGTTCCCCAGAAACAGAAAGTTTTACAGGTCCATTTCCAACCATATGATTTGGCCCTAATGGTTGGTTTTGGCCATATTTGGAAGGGTCATGAATATTAACACTTCAACAGCTCATGTCAGTGCCTGACGTGCACACATGTACACACACACACACACATAGCATGATGTACTCTGAAATACACACGTGCAAAATAATTGTACTTTACTTGTGAAAAAATATTTGTACAAATATAGTTTTTGAAGTTTATTTGTGTTCTTACAATCTAGCGAAATCACAGATAGAGAGTGAAATGGCACAATGCAGAAGCGTGCATCAAACACATATTTAGCAGTTTAGATGTGTCTGTTGCCTCATTACAAGCATACACAGCAAATTTCACAATGTACTTGTTAAACTAACAAAATATACATGCTTAATAATAGATGCTTATTAATTATTCTGTATTTTTTTATTAGCTCCTTTCTGGCATGCAGACGTCAAATTTAATTTGCCATTTGAAAATATCCACTGATGGTACCATAATACTTCCAATGATGTTTACAGCAACATCTAATGCTCAACTTGTAAGCAATGTTAGTACATTTCATTTCATTTTAAGGTTATTACAATTATCCATTGTGTGCTGTTGGGGATGTTTTCATCCACTCTGGGGTTATTTACAGTCTTAATTTGGCCACAACTTTCTCTGTGTTTCAGCAAATGGAATGATTTTGGTGACAAATCTTATTTTGACATATTTTGGGAAAATCTTTTGAGCATTTTCAAAAACTCAACAATACACTTTATGGGCAAATTTACCACCCTTTTGTTATTTTCATGGCTGTTTTTGCCCCATAGACCTTCGTTATAATTGTATTTTTTCCATTATAATGACACCTCTTCCCAACTGGGAAAACCAACAACAATGAAGAATGCATGATTATATGGTGGTCAAAATGAGACAAAAACAACCACTAACATAACGAAAGGGTAGTCAATTTGAACAATACACAAGGGTTAATTAAGAATAAGTCATTTTGAACAACAACATAGTAACATACTATTTAAAATGAGGTTTTGTAATAATGTTTCAGGCCCCGTATTTTTTTGTAGGTTATAACAACAACACTCTTTGTACTTGGCACTAATGTATACAGTTTACGAATGAGAATGAACAACAGCAGAAAATATAGGCCTATTATATTAAGGTTTGAAACGCATAGAACAAAAACACACTGAGCTACACGCATTAAAACAAAATGTTACATCAGTCCTGGGTCTCTTATGTTCTTGTTTATATACACAGCAGGCATTTATGGTAATTTCAGTTTTGATTTTTATTTACATGCTGTGCTGCAAAGCAATTTGACTTGGTTATTGATTTCATTTATATTCTGTTTATTAGTGTCAGAAACATTGCACTTGTTAAAGCTTTGAGGAATCATCAACTGTGTGATTCATCCTCAGAACCCCTGTAGCGGTTAATTCTTATCTTATTGGGACAGTTTACTCTCTTCCAGACAGTGTGCGAATGAATTCTACTGAATTGTCATTCTATATCTGATATATGCTAATGGCAGTCTAACGATATAGCCACTCCTGATCCCATACTGTACACTGTAGAATTAATTACCTTACACTGAATTCTTGAAGGTGGCATCCAGACAGGAGGAGAAAAGTCCTGTCCTTGCTGAAGTGAGTCATTATGCTTGTAAATGAGTCCAGAATTGCCCTCAAATACACAAGTACTAAAGCACACTCTCTATTGATCTGAAGGGCCCTCGGTGTGTTCAGATGTGTGCTTAAGAGTGATGTCCTCCATGCTACCTCTTTGAAGAAGGACAGTCTGCAGCTTCAAATACAACTGCTTTGCTTTTGGCTCACAGGCTGAAAGAATGTGTACTGGCAAAATAGCTTTGCCGCATTGTCCTGAATGTTTATTTTTGTCTGTGTGTATGTAGATTCACTAAATTGTTATGCGTTTTAGTTAATCGGTTTGCCCGGAATATTCTTTTTTCTGTCTTGTGTGTAAATTTGGGATGTTTGATTCTCAGCGAGTACGTTTACATGGACATTTCAGTTTTGATTTATATTTACAGATTGGCTCAGTTATTGATTTCATTTATATTCTGTTTATTAGAAACATTGCAGTTGTTAAAGCTCTGAGGAATCATCAACTTTGTTATTCACACCAATACTCTGATTTTAATACAGTTAAGACAATTCTCTGATTAAGAGTCTACCATGTAAACAATTACCTTAGTCCGACTATATAAGTCATAATCGAACTAAACAGAAATCGAATTAAGACGTGGAGCATTCCTATTTTAGTCACACTATTGAAGTGCAGTACAGACATGTAAACAACTTAAACTATTACTGTTTTGTAGTACTTTTCACTAAATATAGCTACAGGATACACATGGCAGTTAACAGGCGTTTGACGACAAACAAATGGGAATGGCTTTAAGCAGGAGAGTACTTTTTTGGTGCAAGAGGGAAACGATGACTATGCTCTCATCCAGTACCTCCGAATTTGTCACTGGGACATGAAGGAAAAGTTAGTGAATGAAATGGCAGAGGTCTGTTTGCAGGCATAGTGTGAGAAATTAACTGCAGTTGAACTTGTGCAAAATTAAACACTATGTGTGTGCTATAACATGTAAAACGGGAACATGAATGGAACATTCAAAAAAACAACTCTTGTAAACACCTTAATCAAATTATTGTCTTATTCAGATTAAGGCAAATAATTAGATTACTGATGTCCATGTAAACGTGTTCTCTGTATCAATCTGTCCTGATCTGTTTCTAACATGTCGAGTGTGATTAGTTTAAGTGAACCAGTTCGTTCTAAACAGTTGTCTCTCATATGTAACAAAGCCTGATTAATTTTTGGTTGCTGCATGCTACACAAATGACTGTTAATCATTAACTCCCTGAAGGATATTTTTCATGGAGTTACTATCGGTATATTTCCAGTCAGTTACTCAAAACAGCTAATCACTGATCGCTAATCAGAACCTAAATCACCATATATGCAGATATTAACTACAAGAATGACCCGACTTCTGAACTGATCTTATTTCTGGCACTTGCAGACATCAAGTAAGTAATTGCAGGCTTATAATCTACACAATATCTTATCGGTTATGGATATCGGCATGAATTTCCATCTCAGGCCAATGCCAATGTTTAGATTTCAAGTGATTGTCAGATGATTTATCGAACGTTGCTATAATATTGTGCATTCCTAGCAAAAACTAATCTTTGATACAACATTTTTGTCTTGGGGGAAATGCAACTATTGTAGACACCAGCTGGATTTCCATCATCCTTTATTAATGCACATTTTAAAGTATCATATGAGGAACAAGTTATGGAAATAGCTGTAAAAAATGTTTTTTTATAAAAATCCCTTAATTTGCAAAAAAAAAGTTTTTACTCTGCAAAAAATAGTTTTTTTTTACTTAGTTTTGAGACGGTTTTAATCTTATTCAAAAGAGTTCATGCGAATAATGTAAAATGAAAACACAGTTGCCTAATGAACACACAACTAATCAGCTGTCTCCATTATGCTGGTTTTGTTTACTGTTGGTTACTAGGTTACCAATACTACTGTCAGCCCCACTAACAACTTTTCAAAATTAGATTTTTTTTGTTTTGTTTTGTGAACGTTGAAAAGATTTGCTTCGTTTTAAGTTGGAAACCTGGCAACTGATTGTGTTTTTACCCGATTACAGTCCATCAATGTGCACTGCAGTGTTTGAACAAGCAGTTCTTTGAGTGTGTAGAGCTGCTTCCACACGGCTCCAAATCATACTCGCGCGAACACCGAGTACCGATATACTCAGACTAAAAACTTGAGCTGCTTCAAGCTACAAGTGTTGTTCAACAGCTTAAAATTCATTGTGAGAAATTCTGCTTCCTCTCAATGTGGTTTCCATTTTCCTGCCTGCACGACAGCTTTTGATTGATTACCTCTCTGCACGGCTGATGGCTGCAACTTTCGCATGCAAAACAGTTAAATTGCCTTGCCACCTCTGCTGCTGCAGGTAGGAAGAGGAATTGTGCGTGAGAGAGTAGGTGCAAAAGAGGAAGGCAGAAAATGAGAGAGACGTACAGAGAGATGGCATGTTTATTATTACACGGGGATCTTCTTATTGGCTCTTTTGTGGCTGTGAGCGACATGAGAGGACAAAGTGTGGTGTAATTAATTAAGCTGTAGGCAACCGAAATCCATTTTTTCTCAACCACCGCCTGTACACTTTCAATTACTCCTGCTGTTTAAACAATTACACACAAACACATTCTTGATGCACCCTTTGAATTATTCATCGACTCCAAAAGCACTTTCTGATGTGGAGCCACAAGCTCAAACTGGTGACTGCTGTAGAGGTTTCATAGTTGTACGGAAGCTTCTCTGTTTTTGAGAAGTAACTGATAGTAGAAACTACTTCTCTTTCCCGAGCTCATTCCTTTATTATAAATTATGTAGTCTATCTGATTTATTCTAGTGAATTGGTTGATCCTGAATAATCTTCTTCTCTATCATACAGTATAGAAAGTCATTTTATTTCAGGGTGTGTGTTCATTTCTTTCAGTTTGTTTGGATATTTTGCGACACAACTTGCAGAACATCTAAAACTATGTTTTGTGCTAAGCTAAATTAGCTAAATACTGTATATGTGCATATGTACTTGTCTTATTCAATCGAGTTTGAATGGCAGAGCTCACATTTTTTCAAATAAACAGGACTAACAGCACAGTCGCAGCACAGTTTGTTTTAATTAACCCAAACATGTCAAGTGTAAATGCGATCTTGGTGAATATGTTTTGTTTTCATCTCAAGTTGTTATTCTAGGAAAGAAAATCTGTTATTTCTGTCAGAATTTAAGCCTTTTTAGATTTTGACTTTGATCAAAATAGTCAAATAGGATGAAAGTTTTGGCCATACCTTTTTTTTAATGAATAGTAAAGCAGTTTTGTCTGTCAAATTCATTGTTATTAAAATAATAGATATTTTGATCTGGTCTAATGCAATTCCATGAAATATATTTCTTGATATTTAAAATTCAAAACTTGTATATAACATTTGAAAACTTTGAATCAATTATGTTTGAAAACTGATGAAATAAATCAATGTGATATGGTTAAAATGAACAGTTGTTTGACATTTACTTTAATTCAGTTTTTTTTTTTTTGAAGATGGGGTTTGATAGTGGGATGAAACCAAAATTACTTGGCAAATTACTTGGCCCACTGAATCATTCCTGCACCTGATTTGTTCAAAACATAAATTCAATCAGAAACAAAACCCTGCTGTGTGTATATTGGAAATGCAAAACCGTTTTGCTTTGGATTTCTAAAATAATATTTCCAATGGAAAACTGACAAAAATGGACCATATTGTGATAGCCCACAAAATAGCACACAGATTTAGCTTATTATTGATCTGTTGTATAAAAGCAGTAAAGCCTTATAGCATTCATGAGCAATCATCAACTGTATGAAATGTTATTTTGGTCTGGGGTTGACGTTAAATTTGTTAAAAGTGCATGTGTAAATTGTTTCATTATAGATACATCGATACAATACTTTGCTTCATATAATAATTGTAATATAAAATATATTTTAACAATAACTAAAACAAAGGTCGCTGGTTTGAGTCCCAGCAGGGCCAGTTGGCATTTCTGTGTGGAGTTTGCATGTTCTCCTCGTGTTGGCATGGGTTTCCTCCCGGTGCTCCGGTTTCCACCACAGTCCAAAGACATGCGCTATAGGTGAATTGAATAAACTAAATTAGCCGTTTATGTGTGTGAATGTGAGACTGTTTGTGTGTTTCCCAGTATTGGATTGCAGCTGGAAGGGCATCCGCTGTGTAAAACATATGCTGGATAAGTTGGCGGTTCATTCCGCTGTGGCGACCCCAGATTAATAAAGGGACTAAGGAAAATGAATGAATGAATAACTAAAACACAAAACAACAAAATTCTCTCTGCATCTTCTGTCCGTGTATTGATTCACATCAGCTATTCCTAGAATAATCATGACTGGATTGTTTTCGTTTTTTTCTTTTCCTTTTCCTTTCCCTACACAAACTATTCAGAGTTTTTCCATGGCGGAGCACTTGAAATGTATGCGCAACCGAAACATGAACCACACTATCCTCCACACTCCAGTCTGTTGCTCTGTCTATATTTGTTTTAAGCCTGGAACTGTCAAGTTTTGTTTCACAGAAAGAATACATTTAAAGCTACAACAACAATAAGGGCAATGTTTGGCTATGCATCAGCAGCTCAGCTTCTCTTCCTCCCTGCTGAATATCTGAACAATCATCCTGAGCTCATCTGCAATATAGATTTCTCACTCGCTCGCTGGAAATTGTTTGCTCTGAAACTGATGGCACAAACAAGCCTATTAAACTTCTGTTGTTTGCGAGATATGAAATCAATTAGAGAAGATTAATGGATAGAGCAGATCAGTCTTTTACTGTGCTGTGAAGACTTTGATTACCCCAGCAAATGCCCCTTGAAACCACTAATCATCAAATGGAGAATCAGCTTCGTGTCATCCTTATATTGTAGCCATGACAACATCAGCGATATGTCATTTTAAGTTCTGCACTCTTTGCATCATGGGAGAAATGGAGAGCATAAACACATTCAACCAAAATGACCTGACAGAGATTAAGTCTGTAACAACACAACATATGGAAGCAGAAATGCTCACACTTCAGCTCTACTAAATCATGCTTCGGGTTTCTTCATGACAGATTTAAAACACGTCATGTAAACAGTATTCCGACTTGTTTGTTTTACAGCATTGAATCACAGTGCTGGGAGACTTTGTTGACACTGATTAATAAGAAAGCCATACGTTATTTTATATTTGCTATAACATAAAGTGAAATGATTGGCAGCACGGTGGCGGAGTGGATAGCACATTCGCCTCACAGCAAGAAGGTTGCTGGTTCGAGCCTCGGCTGGGTCAGTTGGCGTTTCTGTGTGGAGTTTGCATGTTCTCCCCGTGTTTGCTTGGGTTTCCTCCGGGTGCTCCGGTTTCCCCCACAATTCCAAAGACATGTGGTACAGGTGAATTGGGTAAGCTAAATTGTCCGTAGTGTGTGAATGAGTGAGTGTGTATGGATGTTTCCCAGAGATGGGTTGCGGCTGGAAGGGCATCCGCTGCGTAATACATATGCTGGATAAGTTGGCGGTTCATTCCGCTGTGGCGACCCCAGATTAATAAAGGGACTAAGCCGAAAAGAAAATGAATGAATGAATAAAGTGAAATGTCCATGTGTTAAATAAAATGAATAATTAAATGATAACTGTAGTTTAATCAAACACGATTGTTTTACAATATATTTATATAATGTAAATCAGAGATGCTCAAACTAGGGCCCGCGTGCCAAAGTTGGCCCATGGTAACCTTCAATTTGGCCCACCATCTGGAGAATGACAGGTATTTATTTATATAGATTTAACATATTACCATTTTGTTTGTTTTATTGTTCAAGCTAACTGAAATTAAATGTTTCAATTAAATGTTGTAAATGAAATAGGTTTTTTATTTTTTATGTAAATTCTGCCACTTGACAGATAGAGGACAATGCAAAAGATGGCAATCGGCAACTTGACTACAGTTTTAACTCCATAGTGTTAACATCAGTTATTTGTTTTTGTTGTAATAAATTCATTATAAGATGTAAAAAGATATAATGCATTAGGTAATTTTTGCTATTTATGTTAATTATGTAATAAATTAGGAAATTACCCATGGCAACTTTAATGAAATACAGGTTTGGTATATTTACCCTCGACCCACAACCCTCAATCAAGTTTGGTTTTTGGCCCTTCATAAGAAAATGTTTGAGCACCTCTGCTGTAAATTGTAATGTTAGCATGCTAGGTTGTATTGTAGCATTTAAAATGTTTAATTTAAGTTTCTAGTGTTTTATTTTTCTAAAAATGACTTAAATCTCAAAAAGAAAATGTGTTTTCCAGCAAGGCAGTGACCTCAATCATAACCAACCATGTTTAGTTTTTAGTTTTAGATATATTCTGAAGGGTCTGTACCATTGTACTAATGTTTCTAGAGATTCGCTGCTTTTATATTCATGCACATCATAATATCAGTATTGATCATTAGATCATGCTTTTTAATCCTCATTTCTCCATTATGATGTCATTTGGTAACAATCTAATATCACTTTAATATGAACTAAAATGTGAATGTTCATTTATGTACAATGAATTGTAATGTTATCGGGCTAGTTTCATTGTAGCATTAAAAATGTTTAATTTGAGCTTCTAGTTTTTAATTTTTATTAAACTGGCTCAAATCGACAAGGCACCTGCAGTTTGAGAGAAAGTTAATTTTCTAGCAAGGCGGTGACCCCAATTATAACCAACAATGCTAATGTCCGGAATTAGTTAGAGCCCAGGTCTCCGCTCAATTTGAAAATTTATTAGTGGTTTGAAAGAGGTTCCACTCTCAAATCTCCCTACAGCCTGACCCAAACACTTGTGTAAAGAACAATGGGGAGAAATACAGTGGCTAAATCCACGCAGCCCCAAGACTAGAAGTGCTGCCAAAGACAGATCTACTAAATACTTGACTGCCAGCGGTTGAATTTCTGCTGTAGATAATCATTTTTGTACCAATTTGTAGAAGTTTGTACTTTTATAAGACACGTTTTTTGTTTTAAATGATGAATAAGACATAAATAATAAAGGCATAAAAACTCCCAAAAGTATTTAATTTGTGTTCAGTAATTCTAGAAATGTTTCTGTTTCTGTTAACCACTTAAAATTGGTGCATTCATGACACGTCGAAGCTAATTCTCGTAATTAAATTCTGGGAGCTCTGTCTTGTAAAACATAAAACACATAGAAATACAATTCTGAGTCCAAAAACAGTTCTAAATTGACTGTCACATGTTTTCATCTCGAAATGACTGTAATTACAATGTGGCACAGATGCAGAAAAACTTCCAAATGTGCCAAATATTTATTTTGTACGGAACAACTAATTTATTTTCACTAATTTGTGGAAATGTTAGTTGTGGCACTTTGTGATTACCTTATATAGGGAGCGTATTGTTGATTCTGTGTACGATACTTGTAAATATATATTTTGCCTTAGCATTTTTTTTTTATAGAGAAAAGAAAAATACATTTGTTTTAGTTCGAATAGATTAATAGATGTCAAATTTGTAATAATAAAAAACTTATAAGGCTAATGTGATGAAGTTGATATACAGTAGGACTTCCTCCATGCTCTGGCAAGGCTAGATTTTGTAGGTAATATGTGGTTGTGTGTGTGTCTGGTGGCTTCAGGTATTGCGAGGTCAGATTGGCATTCATAGAACTGCTGTCTGGGAGAGAGAGAGAGAGAGAGAGAGAGATGGAGAGAGCGAGCGAGAGTGTGACAGAGAGCAGATGGAGGACGGCCCAGGGGCTGAGACTGTACGACTCTCCCATTGTTCCTACAGGCGAGCTGGCACTGTCAGGAAGATTGGATGGAAGCGGGAGAGATGGACGGAACGTCTCTTCTAAAATAATGTGCCTTTAGGAGCTGCATTATATAAGGCTATTAAACTGTCAGTGTGTGCTGGCGTACATGCGGGAAAAACCTTTTGTTTTTCAGCAGATGAAAAACGCATTCCATGTTTGTTCTGCTGTAGTAACATCCATGGCCTGCATCCGTCGGTGCGTGTGGGGGGAATTATCACAGATGACTGTCTTCTCTTATGCCGCTGAGATATATTTAATACAAAGAAGGACAAGCAGGATGCCGTGCCGCAGTCGAGCCCTGATTCTGTCAGAGGCACTTTGTTGGGAAGACTTGGGGCGGCTTCGGCAGCCGAGAGCTGCAGATGGAGAAACGGCATCCAACGTCACCTCTGTTATTGAGCTTTATTGAGCCCTCCTGGAAATTTCCTCCAGAGAAACTCTAATGGCAGAGCGGAAACCAGATGACACTTTGATTCAAAGAGATCGAGGCATGTCTTTTCTATAGCCTGGGAAGGATTAGATTTATTTTCAGATCTCTCACAATAAGTGCATCAAACGCTGACCCCCAGTTAAAGTGCCCCATTACACTATTTTAAAGGTTACAAATTTAGCTCTGGTGGTCTCCTAGGACTGGTTTACATTCATGCAAAGTCAGAGCTCAAGACTGCAACTAAAAGGTTGAATTTTGGTACCTTTTTTCCTGCCAGTGCAACTAAATGTTGAAAGAGGTCACAGTGGTGCAACTGCCATTTCATTGAATTGCTAAGCAGTAAATTTAGTTTAATATGAAAGACAACGCTGAACACACATAAAGCAGAACCAAACATAGATCAGTTTTGTTTAAAAGAAAAATAGAGTGCTTCATTGGACCAGTCATTTACAGTACATGGCAACTAAATGCTTGGTGAAATCTTTTAATAAGATTTTAAGAGTTGTTACAAAGCTCTCTAATACAAACCACAAATGGAAGAAGCTTAATCTAAATGAAAGAGCAGTAACTATATTTCCATCCACCTATTTCTGTGCACATACATTTTGAAAATGGTCATAAAAACATATGCGCACAACTGTGTAGGAGAAACGTTTTTTTATTCCATAAGAAAAAATGTGCATAAACTAATAATAAAACAAAAACCTAAATGCACCATTAAATCATAAACAGGCGCAATGGGAATTCATTTATGAAAAAAAAAAAGACTCAAAAGAGTGGTCTCACACCTCTAAAATCCACTGCGCATTCATTGCATTGCGTCTTTGTCTTCTGAGGTGCAAATAATTTACTATAAGACAAAAGACAGGAGCTTTTCCTTCCACAGCAAATCTGATTTTTCTTTTTGATATTTGTTCCCAGTTTATCAGGAAGTCATGATGTTGTTCACTTTGACACATTGGATTGAAACAGTGCTTTATTCACATTTAATCAATATTTTCTGCGGGTTTTCCAGTTTTTCAATTGAAAGCTTTCAGCACGATAGAAAAGCCACTATTCCCATTTAATTAGTATGTTTTACTGTTGTAGCGAAGTTGCTATACTTACAGTATGATTATCATTATCTACAAATGTATAATATGAGGCTGTTAGAATTTTTACACTTGGCACTGTTTTTCTAATGAACATAAATCTGAATCCCTACTCACGCTCCTGCTACTCTCAAGTCAAGCTTCTTTAAAATATATATATATTTTTATTGATTTTTAAGAAGGTTTTCACCTTTTAATGGATAGGAGAGTGAAGACAGGAATGCATGGGGAACAGAGAGAGAGGGGACGTATTGGCAAAGAACCTCGAGTGGGGAATCGAGCTCGGGTCGCCGTGAGCACCGCATTGCTATATGTCAACGTACTTAATCTCTGTGCTAATTGGCGCAGACTCAAATGTGTTTCTAAAAGACTATATTTGCAATGTTATACATGTGCACCGTTATCAAAGCAGGTGTTGGTGCCACCATCTGTAAAACTTCACCAGTGCTCTCAAATGTTAGTCTGGAGTGTCAAAACCACTTACATTTTTCTCATAAAAAACATTACAGCATCATCTTTTCTGTGAAATGGTTAATTCAAGGGTCTGGTCTATCCAAGAGCTTGATTTACTCTGATTGGGCAGAGATTGTCTCAGTCTTTTGTGATTGGGCTATCGCTTGCATCTCATGTTTGTAACTAAACGCTCATCACCATATTTGAATTCATTTGCGCTTCCTCAGCTCAGCGACATATCAGCTCCGCGACAAATCACTTTGATGGCTTGATTTGAAACTTTTCAGACCCTTTACATTCCCAGACACAGCTACATAACACACTAAAATGGTGGTAGGTAATATTCAAAAAGATTTTTTTTTACCTTAAGGACAGTGGAGTGGGAGACAGGAAATGAATGGGAGTAGAGAGAGTCAGGAATCAAAGTTGGGTTGCCGTGAGTACCACAGTGCTTCAGTATATGTCGACGCACTAAACCACTAGGCTATTGGCGCCGCCAATAGGGGTATTTATAATCCCTTTTGGGTTTGTCTGTGTGTGAGTTTTTGATACCTAGAGAGAGAGGGATCACTTTCTCATTCATCTCAGAGGCAATTGCTCACTGGCGTAGGGCCAGGCCTGGAAGTGCGTGGCCTGGAGGCTGCCATCTTCATGGGTGCTCTGTTCTGCTGCCAGGTTGTTTTGAGCCAATTAACTGAACTTAAATGGCATGTGACTAATGACTGTAGAGCCCAGAGGAAAATGATGTCATGAACACACTGATTGGAAACAGAACACACACAGTCCCAAACTCTTCATCTTGAGCTGAGAAGTCGACAGAAGCAGCAAAAAATGATGTTCATTTGCATTTTAGGAGCCACTTAAAAAGAATTAGGCTCTTTTGAAGCTTTTACAGTTATAAGGTGAAATAAAAGATTTTATTACATGCTTCAGCTCTGAATTTATATATTTTTTTACAATCTGCAAATATCTCTTTTCTTCACGCTTAATTTTGCTAGAACAAATCTTGTTGATTGAATAATTAAATAATTTACAGTTACAGTTTTTAATGTTTTTAATATAAAAGAAATTATTTATTTCTGTTTAACGATCAGGTTTTCTCATATTTCCAAAAAAATAAAAAAAATTGATGATGCCGCGTCAGTTTGCCTAATTCCAATTTATTTTCTGTATTATCTCTCTTTAATACATTTTACCAGCAAAATAAATTTGAAAAGGCTGTTTTATGAACCTTTATTTTCATATTATGTTGACGCTTATGGTGCAATAGGTAATAATGCTTTACACCATGTGCTCAACCAAGCAGCGGTACTAAAATATTTAATAATAATTTCAATAGAGACTCTAGTATATATTTAACTGCGAGGATAAATCTGTACTGACAGTAGATGCATTTAAAAATGGGCTAGAGTACTTGCACAACAAGACCTACATAGATCAGTAGACTACACTTTGTTCATTTTTGCTTTAAAATGTCTATAAAGAGACCAAAAATAAATCCATTTAAATTAAGCATTTAATCCAAGTCTTCTGAAGAAACAGTCACTTGATATGATGAGCATATCTAAAGGCACAATTCTAACAATTCACAATTTAAATTAAAATAGTACTAGAACAGTGTTATATATTTTGCTGACTTTTATACTTACATTATCCCAAATGTTTCAAAGAATGATCTAATACAAAGAAATAAGCAATTTTAACTAATGACATGTCACCTTGCTAATAGTTTGAATCATGTGTGAATAAGAATCTAAATTAAATCTGCTCGTCCTTTAGGAGATTTGGATTAAACCACTTGATTCAAATGTAATTTTTTTTATTTTATTTTTTATGATCTTTATATATATATATATGTCATGTGCTTTATGGCTCTATCCTATTCTCTTATGCTGTGTATACATACATACACACACACACACACACACACACACACACACACACACACACACACACACACACACACACACACACACACACACCCGCACACACACACACACACACACACACATCAAGATTTGTATCAGAATTGCAGTCCTTACTGACCTTGAGATAGATTTATATATCGATCTATATATAGTAGATATACAGTATCATAACTTGTTCAAGTCACATCTTGCCCTGATAAATGGAGATGTGGCGTGAGGTTCGTGTGACGCCTTACAAGAACGTGTCTGGTTGTATGTTGATGCATAGGAGTGTGTCATACATTTTCACAGCTTCATGTGCTGGAAGAGCCATATTGATCAAGAACTAACAAGTAAAGTGAATCTGACAGACAATCTATATTTTCCAGAAACTCTGAGAGATTGATATAATATCTGCCCTCTAAAACCACAGCGAGGAGCTCATAAGTCAAACTTGCGTTGCTGTTAAGGTAAAGAGACAGAAGAACCGCAGTTATCAGATTAATGTGCTGTTATTTTCAACATAATACAGTTAGCCGCCAGTCTACTATTAACACTTGCACTTTAAGTCTCTGATCTACACAGGTCGATTCCGGTTTTGGTTGGTTTGATAACAGCTTACTTGTCCTTGGACTTAGCGATGGTCTCCCCAGGGCCCGATCAAATGTGTCTGTTTTGGTTTGTAAAGGTTTGATTCAGGTCTCGCTTTGTTAAAGATGGGTTATTTTCTACATCTGGAGAGTTCCGTTTCATAACACTTAAACATGGCAGCAATGCATGCATGACAAACACAATTTGCTTAGTGCCGTTGCAGCTGTCAGGGCTGAATAAAGACCTGGTCTCATGAATCACCCATCCTCATCTGTCTGTCTGCAAGAACAGCCGGCAGCACATCTGTGGGAAACGCCACCCGCTCCTCGCTCAGTCTGTCTCTCCGTCTGTCTCACGCTCTGTGCTTTTCACTCACTCCATCCTTCACTTCTCACTCCTCTCTACATTTCAAATACATATAATCTTCGATTTGCATCTCGGCGTCAAGCAAATCAGGACCCTTGGGCCCACAGAGCAGCCGATGTACGTGCATCATATAGACCAATTAAAACAGATTGCAATTGCAATCCCATTTAGATTCCTCTGAGGGTTTTTACAAAACGTGTGGAATGTTTGATGATTGATAGATTGACATGTAGTCATTTTAAATGATTGCATGTGATTTATTAAAGTGGTTTACAATAATTTTACCTGTAATGTGTGACACTGAGCTTTAATAAATCAGTTAAAGCACTTATGATAGACAACCATGTGTAGTAAATATAGCATTCATTTATGTAAATGTGTATATGTCATATTTATATATTTACAATTTGGGATTTAGATTAATCTAACTGTTATTAGAACAATTAATTGACTAATTGCTGATCAGATTTCATCAATCAATAAGTTAATTAATAATCGAATGTAAACTAATTAAGTCAAGGAAATCAATTCAGGTTTTGAAAATGAACTTGAATCTCAGAATTCAGATTTTCTTCTTGCATCTGAAGTCATCAACAGGGCAACTCCACAATTCAATTTATAATCATCAGCTTCTATTCAATTCTGATATAAAAGGTTATATATATATATATATATATATATATATATATATATACAGAGTGAAGTATTTGGTAATATTTCTCAAGCAAAAAGAAATACGTAACTAGTGTAAACTAAACTGAGAACTATGCCCGCACATTATTGTAAAATTAATGGTTAAAATTAACCAATTATTAGCTAAACTCAAAACGGTCTAATAGTTAAAAAAATTGCAACTCTTATAAATGAAAAAGTAAACCATTAATAAATACCTCAGGTCTAATTTTACATGCGGCTATTTTAGCGAATGGTAATCTTTTTTTTTTTTTATCCATATATTTCTGAAAACATAAAAACTTACAGAAGATACATTTTGTCTTCTGGTGTGACACTATATGCTCATTTTAATTTAGCAGTTCCATAAACTTAAAAACTTGAGGTCCTCATTTAAGATAATTTGACTAGTCCCCTGTAAAGCCCATTATGTGCACCTGCTAAATTTTTGTCTCCGTTTAATTAATAAATTTATTTTTTTTACATTTATCTTTTTTGAAACCACTATAAAATTGTAAAATCTTGTTGTCCTTTGGTGTGAAACCTCTATTTATTGAAAATGTCCAACATAATAAATAATAAAGTAAATATCACCATGTGAAGGTAAGTGTCTAACAATGAAGATAAATCGCTCTCATGCTATTCTTTTTATTTTTAATAGTTGTTTTTCATATTTTTTGCTGTCACACCGTAGGACATTTTTACAGCACATTTCAATGAAAAGTGAAAAAGTACAAATATTCATTCATTCATTCATTCATTCATTTTCAACCACTTATCCGGGGCCGGGTCGCGGGGGCAGCAGTCTTAGGAGAGAACCCCAGACTTCCCTCTCCCCAGACACTTCCTCCAGCTCCTCTGGGGGGATCCCGAGGCGTTCCCAGGCCAGCCGAGAGACATAGTCTCTCCAGCGTGTCCTGGGTCTTCCCCGAGGCCTCTTCCCGGTGGGACATGCCTGGAACACCTCCTTAAGTAGGCGTCCAGGAGGCATCCGAAACAGATGCCCGAGCCACCTCAGCTGGCTTCTCTCGATGTGGAGGAGCAGCGGCTCTACTCCGAGCTCCTCCCGGGTGACAGAGCTCCTCACCCTATCTATAAGGGTGCGCCCTGCCACCCTGCGAAGGAAACTCATTTCGGCCGCCTGTATCCGAGATCTTGTCCTTTCGGTCATGACCCAAAGCTCATGACCATAGGTGAGAGTAGGAACGTAGATTGACCGGTAAATCGAAAGCTTTGCCTTTCGGCTCAGCTCCTTCTTTACCACAACGGACCAGTACATCGACCGCATTACTGCTGCCGCTGCACCAATCCGCCTGTCAATCTGACTCCTTATCTTTTCTCAAACATCAGTCTTTAGATTACATAAATATAAAAAAATTATGTTTATGTATTCTGAAGTATGTTTATTTTTTGTCTGATGTATTTTTACAGTTTGTTTGTCGACTACCCATATATTTTATAGTAAAAGTACGAATATATAATGTAGATTGCAATAATTGTTTTCAATTCTTTCTTTTAGTTTTAGTAGGCACAGTACAGTTATTTTAAAATCTTTTACATTTACTTGTGACTGCTAACATTTTCTAAACGTATTGCTTAGTTCATTTTTTCTAACTATAAGCTGGTTGCTGTTGCCAAGCGACATAGTATCTTGGCACATTAATATGTGCGTGTATACTACATAATAATCAATACTGTATAAATCAAACATATGCTCTTAAAATCCTTGACCTCCTTTGAAATTCAAATACACATTTTCAATAAGGAAAAACATCTTGGTTATGGATGCAACTCAATTCATCAGCTTCAGCGAACAAAACCGGTCTCCAGCATAATTTCCTGCGGTAGTCACTAGTCGCATTGATGGTTCCAGTGAAAGCAATGGAGTCGCAACAATTCATGACCCATCAACCCTGATACTCAGGACAATCCACCAGCCTCAAAGCACTCGATATTTAAACAAATATCTCTTTCCAACACAGCACACACATGCACACACTCCCACTCTTTCCAAAGCCACAATCTCACCATGACTTGAAAAAGCATCACTGTTTCAGCACGTAGTTGTCATAACATCAAACATGTCAGCATAATCACACAAGGTTTGAAAGCAGAGCAGATGTTGTCAGTTTGGCTGACCTTTTAACAGTTTTTTTTTTCTTAAATGATTGACAGTTTGAGAGAACGTTTGCTGAGCTTGACGTTTTTACAACATGCAGATGTATCCCAGAGCTCCAGTCATGCTGGTGTTTTTTCATGCAGGACAATGTCAATGCAAGTGATGAAAGGAAATGGCTGCGAAGATGGTTTTGGAAAACAAGCAATATATCAGATTTTTTTCTATTGTAAATGAAGTATTGCAAGTGTCGTATGACCAGAAATAATAAAGTGAAGAAGTTATGTTTGTGGAGAAAGCTGGGGGATGTCAAGCCCAAAATAATTGCCTTTTTTTTTGGCAGAAACGCTAGGGTGTGTGTATAGTGGCTTGACACAAATTATCTGCACAGCATGCATGTACAATTCAGTCTGACTTTTCTTTACTTTAAAGAAAATAATATACTTTAAAGAAATAGGTATACTTTAAAGAAAATAATGTTTTGTTTTTTTTACAACACACACAATCAAATGTACAACCTTTTAAAGTGCATTTCATTTGATAGCATGGATGAACACATGCACATTAGAAAGATGTGTCCAGAGTATTGTTGTTACTCTCCAAAACTAGTGAACCATAAAGACATTTTTTAACCCATGTAAATGAGTTGTAGAGTTATTTTTTTAATGCCCTTACGCATGCACTCATCAACAAGTGGGTTTTTTTTTTTTGGTTTTTTTCTATATTCAGTTTGTTGTTTGTTGTTGTTCTTGTTTTGTCTCCATTTTTCTACTTTCCTTGAATTAACGGCCTGGGCCAGTGTTGCCACATTTTGCCCAGCTTAATTACATTACTTTGGTGAGCTGTGTGTACACAGCGCTACTAAAATCCAGTGGTGCTTTTAGGCCCAATCCCATTTCTACCAGTTCCCTTTCTTCTCATTTCTCGCTTTTTTATTTTAATTATAATTTTTTTTGTTGTGGCGGGTACTGTGGTTTGTCAAAGGATCAGATAGATTCAGAGACTTTTTAACGGAAGGGGTATGAGAAATTTCCCACTATACACTGCTCAAGTAACTGCAGAATTAAATGTGCTCCTCAACTCTCCTGTTTCCACCAAAACTGTTAATCAGGCACTCTAGAGGGTCAATATACATGGCCAGGCCGCTATAGCCAAACCTATGGTCACTTGTGCCAGTACCAGATGTCAGTTTTAATGGTGCCAGCTGTGAAAATCTTGGAATGTGGACAATGTGAAACATCTTTTGTTCTCTGATGTCTTTCCCACATCTAGAAGAGTTTCGCTGTGGAGAAGCCTAGACTGTTGCATGCCCAGAGTTAAGCATGGGTTGGACCAGTGATGGTTTGGGCTGCAATACCATGGCAATCCCTAGTTGTTCCCTAATACTTGTGGTAGATGTGCGCGTTAGTGCCAAGGACTACCGAACCATTCTGGAGCACCCAATGGTTCAAGCATTGTATCCTAAAGGCGGTGCCATGTATCAGGATGATAATGCATCAATACACACAACAAGAGTTGTGACAGAGTGGTTTGATGAACATGAAAGCATAAAAAAGTGAAGTTGACATCTCCCATGGCCTGCACAGTCACTAGATCTAAATATTATTGAGCCATTTTGGGGTGTTTTGGAGGAGTGAGTCAGGAAATGTTTTTCTCCACCAGGGTCACATAGTGACCTGGCCACTATTATGCAAGAAGAATGGCTTAAAATCCCTCTGGCCACTGTGCAGGACTTGTATCTGTCATTTCAGTTTCATTGTCCAACGCCTGTATATATTTGTATTTCCAATGTTTGATACAAAATATAAAAACAACAATTTTGCAATATTTCAAAATAGGTGTTGCATGTATGAGATTTTATATAGGAGTGACGCTTCGAGAGACCTTCTTTTTTTCTGAAGATTTAAAAAATGAAATGCATATTGTGGGATATTGAGGGCAGTAAAGGTCAAAAACCGATGCAAAAATGTTGAAATTTTATCAGAAGAAGGAACCTCCCGAGACAGGAAGTGAGGTAGAATTTGGATTCGGATGTGCCTTGATACAGCACCTTCCTGCCTAGGAATTCTGCCTCAGAAGACGGCATTTTAAAGTTTTCAGACACAGCCATTGTTTCCATATGCCATGAATATGTCAACACTATTGGTGTCCTATTTCTTAGAAGTAGGGGTAGGTGAAGGAGTATAAAATAGAATTGGGATAGTGTCATACTCACTGTATGTTGACCCTTGTTTACGCATGAAAAATGGACTTTATAAATTACTATAGCAAAAAAATATTTTTTATTGTTCATAAAAATGCACAGACTCTGGGCAAGGATGATTTTTCCTAGTATGGATATGTCAAATCGCGTATACTTTGAAAAGCATAAGTAGATGCAAATGTATACTTTGTGTGCAATAATATTTATTTAGCACTGCTTTTCTTAATTATTCAAGAAGTATCTTATTTTCCATAAGATGCTTTTTCAGCTATCCTGTCATAGGTGTTATGCTGGAATCCATTCCTGTTTCCCCCTGGTATTAACATGCATTCAAATGAGTCTCTTGTGGGCACTTGTGCTTAAGACCCTTCCAATATATTTCATTCCGCTCTACATCACTTTCACTGGAGCGCTCAGTGTGATGCACAAGTACAGCTGGCCAGTATACCGAGTTTGTACAATATATCAATATATATTCTTGTAAACAATTCCATTGATGTCCATATACAATATTTTGATGTGAGCGCATCTGAAGAATAGCAGAGAACGCAGAGTGAGCTGCTGCAGGGAAAGTGCATAATCCAATTTGTCCTAAACATAAGTAATGCTATTTATGAAGGGCTTTAAAGTAACTTGTAAGGCATAGCTAAAATGTGTGCTGCTGACAGATGCTGACATGCCCTGTTTTTGTGTTTGAGATGTAGTGTTTTTAAATGTATATTGTTGTAATTGAGTGATCAAAATAGTTTACATATTTGTTCATATAGTTTTATCATTTTTGCCTGTAATGTAAACATCATCAGGTTTTAACCGTTCGTAGTATAGCCTACATAGGGACATCCATTATATTAATAGTCTTTAAAATGAACATTATTTCGTTTGTCAGCATTAGGCAGGATGTAAAACAAAAAGTAGTCAAATGCCATTTTTAATGTTTTATTTAAATATAAAAAACATATACACCATAAAGGCTATTGCATTTCTGTCCCAAAATACTGAGATATAATTTTAATGGCTATATTCAACCCTAATGTGCCTCAGCCTACATTTTCGCCGAATGTAAAATTCTCAGATTTAAGACGATACATCCACTAGAGGGCGCTTTCTATGAGAAGCAAACATCTAAATCGTAGACACTGTTAGGTTTTGTGGTATTTATTTGGTGTTGTGCAAAGAACTGCATGAAAATAATACTGTATTCATCAATAATATGTCCTGTAAATGTAATTAGTGTAAAATGTAACAAAAGTTGCTGGCATCACGCTGCCCCGTAGCGTTCATGTTACCTAGAAATTGCAGTCACATGTATGTTTAAGCCCGTTTTTTTCGATTCACAAAAGTGTTGGCTGAATCCTGTATTTCCAATCAGCCAGTGTTGGCCATTTCGGCCTGCCTTATTTACAAGTACTGTCGAATGAATGAACTCATTTTATGTGATTTGTTATGAATGTGCGGAAAAGATGAAAGGAATGTGGATGTGATTATGATTGTATGTGCTTTTGTACAATGCTTCAAAATATGAATGCATTGTTTTGGTGTGCTGTCTCAGTACATCATGGTTCTGGTCAATAGAAAGTAAGTATGTTGTCTTTTGTGACTGTTTAAATGCTTTTAACCACACGAGTGTTTGCACTATGAAAGCAATCCAATCAGATGGGTTTTTAACTGCCTCTGAAAGTAGTTGAACACAAGTTAAACAAATGGACACAATCCGAGTATTTTAGACTCTGTTCACCTGTATGTATACAATAATAGCTTTGTCCACTTGTGATCAGATTGACAAAGATTCATTTTTAAGACAAGATGTAAAGGGAGGCTTAAATGCCTCAGTATTGTTGATCTTATGAGAGAACATATGGACACTTAAACGTAATCCCTGTCCATTCATTCCATCCAGAACCAAATGCGAATTTTATGTAATGTCGCCAAAGCTCATAAAAGCCCAGTCTGTGCAGTTTGTTTATCTGCCGTGATATTCAGATCAGGGGGGTTGTGCTCAGTTCTGGTGGGCCATCATTCAGTATATCCCTCCATTTAGCATGAGCATGTGATTGTTAACCAATACCATTGTGCTCTTATAAGACTCTCAGCTGAAGCTCAATGGTTTAATCAGGACTAGCTTTACTAACGTTGCTCTGTTTATGTCCTGAGTGGCACTGAAGTCAAATCGGTCAGATTTAAGTAGTCAAAGCACTTATTGTCAACAGAGGCAAAACTCCAGCTTCTGCTTTGAATCAAGAATAGCATGTACCTCTATAATTGTCCTATAGTATGTACAATAAAATCAATTCCAATTCAGGATCCAATCCCAGTAAAGTGCCTCTAGCAAGATTAGTTAAGGTAAGTGGCGCGGTCTCAGATTGCTTTTAGCCCTCTCATTCGAAGGTGTGAGGTTACCAGAAGCATTTGTGCTCTGTTTCATTTGAGGCGAACCTTTAAACCACCCCAGTCTGTTCAGATATTTGATGAACAGGATTTATAATAGATTTACATTCTGGAAAAAAAGTAGGATATCCTTTGACCTGGTGTGTGAAATGTACTGATGATGGGCGGTCTATTATTTGTTCACATGTCCCTCTATGGGCAATATTGTTCATTTTGAGATAGAACTTATCACGTTAGCAAGCTGATTACTCAGTTTCTGTAAACCTGCTTCACCATGAGGTCAGAGAGCAATGGTTCTCAGATGGTGGCTTGCATGCATGTCCTGACTGAGAAAAAAATAATTTAAAAAACAATGTCAAATGGAAATAAAAAAAAGTGCATAGATAGAAAAGCATAATTAAAAGTTTTCAACTTTTAATAGGATGGGGGAAATGCGTCTTACATATTTTGTTGTTGATGTCAAAATATGTCTCTAGTACAACTGTGATACAGTATTTTGGTGCAAATGTATCTGTCGGTTACAGTAGGTTGAAGCTAGCCAAATTAGGAGTTTCCTGACATCCCCTTTCCTCAAAGCATGAAGAGATCCATGCAAACTTTAAAAAAACTTTATTAGACTTCATTAAATACCAAACACAGTCTGTTGTGTACAGTGAATTATTGACTCCCGAGAGTTAGAAGTCTTTAGAAGTCTTTGGTACTGTGTTGGGTTTCCACTTGATAAATGTCCAAATCTGGGTCCTGCAGCAACACCATGTGCAGAACCATGTGTTAGAAATATACATCTCCTATGCATCATGATTCTGAGCTGCACCCACAAGAAGTAAATTAAACAAAGATTTTGTTGTAGTTGTATTGCAATACTTAATAGCACACTGTCTAACAAACCAGTGCTTAAAATCAATGTACAGTAGGTAAATATACATATACATATACATACATACATACATACATACATACATACATACATACATACATATACATACATATTCTGAGGCCATCCTTCAATTCTAGATTCCTAAAGTAGCTTTTGCAAGTACATATATTATATTATATTATATTATAATGCTTATGTTATACTTTATTCATACAAAATAATATTGTCTATGTACTAATTACTAGGATATAGACCATACATCAAATCTGATACTTCTTGTAGACAAATGGGTAAATCCCAGTAGCTTAAGGATAAGGGCAAAGCATGAAAATACACAAATGACAATTAGTCTTAAAATGAGACTTTTTAATATGTCATCACATTATTCTTGCTAAATATGGCATTTTTGGTATACAAGTTATTACACTGAATGACATTTAAAATAATTATGGTCACAGTGTTTTGGCTCAGAAAAAAAAAATAAATAAATAAATAAATAAATAAATAATTTTTTTATTTCTTTATTATAATTTTTTGTAATCTCAAACATTAAATAAGCTCAAACATACTCGCTTGATGAATGAGAACCAATAAGAGAGCACTATATTTGATGTGCTCCATGTATTTGAATTTTATCAGTGTTTATATGTCAGTAAAAGCCTCAGTTAAGTCTACGTATTTTATATATTTTTAGAAAACATAATTTTAGAATCTTTTAAAACTTAGTTTGACCTAACCCTTTAGCTAAAGTACAAAACAAGTTTAAAGTAAGTAAGCAGCTAGATTTACATTTATGCATTTGTCATTGAAGGTACACATTTTATAATTTTGTGCTGATCCTGGGAAAGAAAAAAAATTGCCTTTGATAGTATCATTCTCTTCTTTTAAAGCTATAGATTTAAAGAGGTTATCATCGAAATCAGAAACATTTGTTATTAGTGACACTGGTGGTCATTAAGTGAACTGCAGCCACCAACCTATCGCTTGTGCTTGCATTCGCCTACACACATAACGTACAAGAAACTGAACATGATTCAATGCAACAACATACAGTATTTAAGGCAAATGCTTTTCTTTGTTTGATTAGAATTAAACTGAAATAGCTTTGCAGTGATAATGAATGGATAATGAATGTCCAGGTGGCGTCAACGCTGCTGAGAGTACCATTTAGAAGAATATGCAAATATAACTCCTCTCAATAACCAAATAAACACAACAAAAATGACAGCAGTGAGAAGACATCAGTTGAGAAAGCATCTGGCCATAGAGATATAGATATGTGTGCAAAAGCTCTGCAGTGCACCAACACTGTGTTGACAGGCGCGCTGTTGAAATTACGCTGTTGATTGTGAAGTATATTTCATACTATAGACTACATAGACCTACACTGTAAAAATTGAATAGTTACTTAACAACACGAGTAAACCTGTTGTAACTTGGAACTGTTAAGTTGACTTAACATCACTCTTAAAATTATGTACAGTTTATTTACTTAATCATTTTAATGTAAGAGTTTTCTCACTTTTTCAAGTAATGTTAACTAATTGCTTTAAAGGCAACTGGTTTACTCACTTTTTAATGTAACTTCAACTAATCACTTTTTTCTTTACAGTGTAGCTATGCAAAAACCTTTTAAATTAAGTGAAGTTTATTTATAAACTAATTTGGAGAGGATCACGTGCTTATGATTGCTGCGGCTGGTCCCGCATTATCCAATTCATGATTCACCAATCAGACGATTCCTAAGCCACTATACATACCCTAAGTTTCATATCACAGCCATCTTCGTTTTGAAGAATCCCCCCTTCCACCCCTACTCCTCCTTTCCTAGATGGGTGGCACGGTGGCCCAGTGGTTAGCACTGTTGCCTCACAGCAAGAACGTCACTGGTTCTAGTCCTTACCAAGCCAGCCGACGTTTCTGTGTGGAGTTTACACGTTCTCCCCGTGCTCACGTGGGTTTCCGCCGGGTTCCCCGGTTTCCTCCCACCGTCCAAAAACACGCAACTTAAGTTAATTGACTAATCCAACTCGGCATCTAGACATGCTCCTAGTAAGTAGTCATCTCAAGAGCAATCACTATCTGTTCATTAGCTACTACAGCAGGGGAGTTCTCGAGATCTACCTGAGCTCAAACTCCCCTCTCGCCTTGCAAACGGGAGGGAGCCCCGGGCTCGAGGATCTATGAGCTCAGGGCTCTCTTCCGGGACAGCATGCCAAACAAGCTTTATAACCAATCATCAGCTAAGTGTGAACTCTTGAATCCCATTTCTTTTGATGACATGTTGACTTAACAGTACTGTATGGTCCTTTCGACGTGATTATTGTATAAGCAATAAGCATTAATTTTATATGTCAACGAACAGAAGAGAAGCTCTCAGGAAGGCACGTAAATGTCAAATTCTTTTCATTTTCTATGAAAAAACATTCAGAGTCCTTTGCATAAAATCTGTCTACATGCTTGCTTTGACAACCCAGGAAGTTGGGGAATGTCTAGTTTTTAGCTTTTGTTACAAACTATACAAATTGGCAATAAAAAACTTCGCACATAAAAATTGTGGATTAAAAAGCCTTAGATTATTATACAACGAAGGCCAGGATAGAATGAAAGCGTGCAACATGATGAAATAAAAGCATATTTTTCAGGTGTTTAAAGTGTGACTTCAAGTAGTGGATAAACTTGATTTAATCAGAGACTGAAGTGAGAAATCAAGCCGGCGTGGCTGTGTAGAAGATGGGCAGAAGGAAGGACTCACCGAGGATCTGTATGTTGGTTCCAGGCGGCGCCAGGTGCTGCTGGATGGTCTCATAAAAAGTGGCCTCACACATCAGCAGGACTGTCAGACTAACCCAAACCCACAGCAGCCACGACATCCCAACACTCCTCTGATAACACACAGAGAGAGCGCCAGCGGTCAGTAACACACACTCTCTCACGTCCACTCACTTTTACTAACTCCAGTGCTTAGGGCGCAATCACATGTGAAATAGTTTCTAATTAAATCTGAAATCAGACATGATGTTAGTGTGACAGAAATTTCTCACAGACTTCATATCGACCGATTTGTTCTTTAGTTTGTCAGTTAGGCCACGTTTAGCGGTGAAAGTGCCAATTAGTTTTTTCAGCTACCTGACAATCTGTTTTCCAATTTCTGTGCATCCAATTGCCTATTCATACTATATATGAGAGTTATGACTAAGCAGCCACATTTTCTTTACACATCCACATAGCGCATTCTGAAACCTTCTGAATGGCAGACTGTAAAACTACAAAAGCGTCTGGACAACTTATGACAAGAGCCATGCATTCGGTCTCACCGCATGCGTAACAGTCTTTATGCACTCAAAGTATTTATGTGGAGGCAAAATAAAAAACAAAAACAAATTTTGCATGCATTTTGATTAACAATATGGTAAACAAAGCTGGAACATTGAAATATCCACACTACCTGTATCGTCCAGGGACAGCCGTACATAAAACTCAACACTTTGTCCTCAATCCATCCATTGTGAGGTGTCCGGATATCCTTTCGTCCAGGTATTGCTGTCTTGTAGTAACTCTCAGTTATTCTGTCTTCTCACTTTGAAGCCTGAAGCTGAAATCAGGGACAGTGCAGGACAAACAAAGAGCGAGCGAAAGAGAGAGAGAGAGAGAGAGAGAGAGAAAGAAAGAGCGCTCTGATTTAAAGCATGGCAAACCCGCTCATCTAACACTAGAATCGCCTCTTCACTCCCCTGAGCCACAGAGATGATTTTCCGCTTCACATTTAAACACAACTGAAGGGCGGTACTCTTTCTCTCTCTCTCTCCTCTCTCTCTCTCTCTCTCTCATTTCATCTCTTTCTCTCTGTCTCTTTCTCTTAGTTCCTCACTCCATCTTTCTCCTTCTCCCCCTCCTTTGCGCGTAATAATTTCTCCCAGTACACGAGAGCTCTTGGCTTCCAGCTGTACGTGATCTCTCATCTAAAACCTGCCTTGATGGAGCAATCGCTGGAAACTGGGGAAATGATGCCGGGCGTTTGTATCTTAATTTATCGTTCCGAATGGGTGATAGTGAATGACATTTATCACTAACTTTTTTTTTTCTTTTTTTCTTGAGCAACACAAATCCTCCCCTCAAGCAGCCGAGGATTCAATATTTTTCTCTCGACACGCAAACAGATTGTGGTTGTGATCTTGGAACTCGCCGGTTTTTTAATCCTTTTCTATCCTCGGCTTGTAATTGAGCTTCAGACCTTGACAGACCTGGAGTCACTTGCTTGTCACCAACAAATTGCTGGAGCTACACTGTTTTGCACAACAACAACAATGCACAAAAAAACACCCTTAAAGTAACTTTAATCAAGCTATGCTCAAGACAGTAGACTTAATATATTCTTATAGATTAAAAAAAACTTTTTGTACGGTTTAATTACCATTCAGGTTAATAATCAATTTCAACTTTAGATTAGAAAAAAATTGTTGTTTTGGTCATGTCTCAATATATTTAAGAGACAATAAATGTTAAAGTATAAAATAATAATACTAAAATAATTATTTGTTATTATTAATAATACAAAAATATATGGAGATAACCATTGTATTGTATTGTACAAGACAAATATCAATTGTTACATTGATACTTAATTAGTACAAAACAAGATTTTAGTTTGAGCGGAAATAAAGTAAATAATGAGCAGGTATGTATAATTAAATATTTAAATCTATATTGTAAT
>CAIGQW010000317.1:4067919-4078046 GCA_903798125.1 Danio choprae | reverse complement strand
CGTAGTGTATGAGTGTGAATGGGTGTGTATGGATGTTTCCCAGAGATGGGTTGCAGCTGGAAGGGCATCCGCTGTGTAAAACATTTGCTGGATAAGTTGGCGGTTCATTCCACTGTGGTGACCCCAGATTAATAAAGGGACTAAGTCGAAATTAAAATGAATGAATGAATCTCTTACGGAATATGTGAATAATTTTAATAATATAAGAGAGAGATCATAAATACATGTTCTTTTTTTATTTAGTACTGTCCTGCGTAAGATATTCAACACAAAAGATGTTTGCATATAGTTCACAAGAGAATAAATGCTAAAATCATTTAAACAACCCCCTGATTTTTGATGCTGTATGTGGTTACCTGATGATTCCGGTCCCTTCTTTGTTCCAAACAGTTAAAACGCCTGCTGTTCTTTAGAAAGGAAGAAAACATCCTCCATGTCCTGCAGAGTCTTTGGGTTTCCAGCATCTTTTGCATATTTGAAACCTTTCCAGCAGTGACTGTGATTTTGAGATCCTTCTTCTCACACTGAGGACAATTGAGGGACTCAAACACAACTGTTAAAAAAAAAAGGTTCAAATGCTCACTGAAGCTCCAGAAGGAACGACAATGCATTAAGTGGGGTGAAAACTTTTTTAATTTAAAGATCAAGGTACATTTTTCATTATTTATCTCCCTGGAAAAATGCAAGTGTCTTTTGTTTCTTCCAGAGGGCAGTACTAAAAGGAAGAATAAAAAAATAAGTCTTTTTTTTTTTTTTTTTTTTTTTACAGTACACTTCTCCAGATGTTTTCAAGGCTGCGATGCAGTTATTTTGACATTTAAACTCATAAACAATATCATGTTTGTGTGATATAAGAATAATAGTAAACGTTATTTTATATAGTGCCTTTAAAAGTAGCATCTCAAAGCTCTTTACATATAAAAAAAGAGAGTGAACAATAAATGTGAATTCTTTCATTTTCATTTCGGCTTAGTCCCTTTATTAATCTGGGGTCGCCACAGCGGAATGAACCGCCAACTTATCCAGCATATGTTTTTACACCGCGGATGCCCTTCCAGCCGCAACCCATCTCTGGGAAACATCCATACACACTCATTCACACTCATACACTACGGACAATTTAGCTTACCCAATTCACCTATACCGCATGTCTTTGGACTTGTGGGGGGAACCGGAGCACCCGGAGGAAACCCACGCCAACACGGGGAGAACATGCAAACTCCACACAGAAACGCCAACTGACCCAGCCGAGGCTCGAACCAGCGACCTTCTTGCTGTGAGGCGAACGTGCTACCCACTGCACCCCTTAACAGAGGAATTATTCACAGTATTTCCTATCATTTTTTTCTTCTTAAAGTCTGATTTGTTTTATTTTGGCAAGAATAAAAGCAGTTTTAATATTTTAAAAACCATTGTAAGGTCAATATTATAAGCCATCTTTAGCAATAATTACCTTAATTAACCTAACTTGCCTAGTTAAACTAATTAACCTAGTTAAGTCTTTAAATGTCACTTTAAGCTGAATACTAGTATCTTGATAAATATCTAGTAAAATATTATGTACTGTCATCATGGCAAAGATAAATAAAATAAATCAGCTATTAGAAATTAGTTCTTACAACTATTATGTTTAGAAGCGTGTTGAAAAGAATCTTCTTCCCGTTAAACAGAAACCGGTGAAAAATAATAAAAGATAATAAATACAAAGAAATACTTTTTAAGTGATTTTAAGAACACTCAACACTCACAATTTAGGAGCCAATAAAGAGCCAGATGCCCGTAGATTTTAGCAGCATTCAAATACCAGCATCACATACTTACCTTTAACACATTTACGCAGTATTTTATTTTAAACTTCCTAACATTTTGTGATTTTTCTTAAATGCTTAATTATAATATTTAATTATAGTGGTTTGTTGTTCATTTTGTGAAGGCAATTCATGAAGGTTGTATCAGATATTGTTTTTGTATGGTGAGTTTTTAAGTGGCAACACGTTTCTAGTCGTTTTTATTCCTAGTTTTTGTTCATTTCGAAACTCAAACTCAGTGCTGTCAGGTTGTATATCACAGAAAAGGTGAGTGTTTTGTGCTTAGGGATTGTAATCAACACTGTTTTTGAGGTGTTCAGAGAAAATGTGCTTTTCAATGCACTAATTAGAAGTAAAACCTTGCTTATTATGTTGCGAGTTGTGAATAAATAAAGTGGGATTACGTAACAATCTTTGAATATTCATGTTAATAAAGTGAATGTATTATAATCTGTATTTTTAGCATAAATAAAATGCTACTGTAGTTTTTATATTTTTATATATTTTTGTATTATTTTTATATTTAAAAATTTTACTTTGAGTTATTAACTACTTACCTGCCTATTATTAAGATAATAACGGTTTATTAGTAGTTATCAAGTATAATTTTATTCTACATCCCTAACCCTACACAATACCTAAACTCAGTTACTACCTTACTAGCTTTTAATAAGAAGCTAGTAGTGTATTGAGATAATAGCCTTAGTTAATGGTTTGTTAACAGTGTGAATTAAAGTGTTACCCAAAATTTGCATTAATGTTTTTGTTTTGTTTTGCATGATTCAAGCAATCTGGCAAGATTTGTGGCAATAGGCAAGAATAAGCAAAGGCTATTAACAGCTTTTGAAATGTTATTATAATTTTTGACCACAAGGTGGCTCCAAAATGTTGAATCATTCAGGCCATGGTGCCAAAGATAGTTTTATTTTTTATTATTGTAATTTTTTTTTGTCTCAAAATATAGTGTCCAAAATAGTCATAGGGAAGATTTTTTTATTGTTAGTATGCTGCTCCAAAAGAGACCAGTCTTGTGGTTTTTGCCTAGCTGTTTAGAAGTTTAAAGCATAATAGTCATTTTAAAAAATATTTTCTGACCAGTAGGTGGCCCTGGACAAAAACTGTAGAGGTGACTTGAGGTTATGGCTGTCACAACACACAATACGTTTGGTCTAAATATGATAACATTGTTTCATCAAATTTGTACATTATTCGAGAACCATTTGACTAATCAAAGTGTTCCGGCGTTGCATTGCTGCATGCGAAATCTCATACTACTCATGTAGATACTGCATTTGAATTTGAACGTACTTCACGAAAGTGCCTTCTATATAGTATGAATGTGAGTAGCATGAATGGATTTTGAATGTACTACATCTGCCATTTATCATTATTACATTATGAGTAGGGCCAGACATAATCTGCGGACACTTTTTGCTATTTCTGCTAAGAATTTTATCAAAAATCTGAGGATTTATGCAAAAGGTTTTAGGAGTATCGTAAACTTAAAAACTTAATATATGAAATGAAAAATAATACCTTTTTAACTTTTATTTAATGTTTACAATGCAAATCCAATTAGATCCACTTGTTTGGTAAACAAAGCAAGTGTCATAATATATCTATTAAAAGACAGAAAATATTACTTTACAAACTGTATTGTACATAAATCATATGAACATTTTAATATTACTATTATTATGTCACAATTGTCAGTGTTCGTCCGCGTCATTTGTTATTGTCACATGCTTTCTTTGTCTTTCTCCCGCCACCGTCAATGTCAATCTGTTCCACCTGTGTTCATCCCTTGTGTGTCATTAGTTTAATCATCCCTCACCTTCATATACCCTTTCGTCTGTGTTCATTGTTGTCCGGTATTTTGATTCGTGTGCTTCATCTATTCCTGTGTCGTCCTGTCTTCCCGCATCCATCATCTGTTCCAGTAAGTGTTTCAATAAACCCGTTTTGTTATATATCTCATTCTCCGTCTCGTTATGTCACCATCCGCCATACAGGCGTTACAACAATAATATTAGTAAAACTTATTTAAAAGCTGAATAAAAATAAATTTACACAAGTAAATACATAGACTCAATGATAGGCTAAAAATCTGCGCAGATTCCGTGTGGGCCTAATCATGAATCGTTTCCCTCCCATTCATAAATTCTCTTGCGTGGCCTCATGGGATAGTACAGTGTCCATTGGAGATGCACTTCAGAATCAAGACAGAAGTAGTCTGTTGTATTTCTTGCTGTTTTTTGAATGCTATGTATTCAGACATACTTTTGCTCCAGATCTTGGTTGTTTTTTGTGTTTTTTTATGTGATGATTTCTTGAAAGTGTTCAAAAAAGTTTCCAAAGTTATTAGCACAAATTGTAGTGCAAATTTGGACAGTTGATGGTGAAAGGGCAATAGAGTTAGGTACTCAAAAATTGCAAAAATTCTCTATCAGTTTACCAAATTTCACAACCTTTTTAACGTGGTTAATGGGCTCAGAAAGCCAAATTATGATGGATACAATCCTCGCTTACACACCTTCAGTGCTTTGGCCTATTATAAATTAAGAAGAAATCGATAAAATGTAAATAATTGTAAATGATGTTCTAAAATCTCTGAGCTTCTGTATTGCTAGTGTTTTCTTTCTGAAGCTTTTCTTTGAGAGCAGCACTTCAGTGATTTCAGGAAGATAAACACGCTGAGATAACACCGCATCAGCATCTCTCCTGATTTCTTTGTTATCTATGGGAGGAGTGTTTAGAGAGACAGAGCACCAGGATACAGCTGAGGGAATGCGGAATCAAGATGTTATTCTTTGGGTAACACTGAAATAGAGACATTTCAGCAAAACCAAGGGACCATGTAAGACAAATCCCACAAGCAGAGTTTGAAGAAAACTAGAGAACTTCAGGCGTTTAAGAGAGAGAGAGAGAGAAAACATAAATGTGCTTTAGTGCTGATAAAGCAGGGTTTTCATAATGAGCGCTGTGAAACTTTTAAATATTTACACCTTTTGGGGTGTGATTGATGTGGATTTTAACAAAAGGGAAATCAAAGGAAACGCGTACGTCAATACTTCCGCCGCTTGTGGGAGAATTGAATGTCAGTGGTATGAGAATATTTCTGTATGGAACGGAATTAGATTGAAACTCATTATCTCATGAGCACAAATCTCTCTCCTCTGATTCTTTCTAATGGCTGACAGTTACATTTCACCGTGTGCCTGCCAGATACACTATCTCACCTCTAATACAGTCTGTCTCTCAGCCGGTCCTCCCATCAGTGACTTCTCCTATACCTGCCCTGAAGAGATTACTAATGACAGGCGGAAAAAAACAGCTTCTCCCTTTCCTCCAAACGTCCTTGCAGTTCATATGTTCAATTAGAGAGTATATGGGTTGTTGTTGAGTTTTCACTGTCACACATGACAAAGATTAATATAAGTACTATTGTTATAATTTAAAATGCAGTAAATCGGTAAACATTTCTTTGTCTTCCATGGATCCCTCGTTCTAAAATTGCTCAGTCATTAAATTTTTTTTTATATTTTTGAGACAAATCTAAAAACTGTCCAATGGTGGGTCTAAAAACACAGGAACTTGATACATTTTGTCACTAAAAAAGCATGTCCTCTTGTGTGACTATGCTAATTTGAAATCTGCAATTCTAAGGAAAATTTTAATTAGTAACAGGGCCCCATTTAAGATCATGTGGCAGAAGCCCCCGTGAACCCCATGACATGCACATGTAAATCTTTTTTCAATATTTAACTTTGTGGAACCACTATAAAATTGTTAAGTTTTGTTTTCCTTTGGTGTGACACCCCTATTTATTGAAAATGTCCAACAAGTCATGGAGAAAAAAAAATACATATAAAATAAATAGCACTATATGAAGATAAGTGTCCAACAATGGAGATAAATCACTCTCAAACTATTTGTATATTATTAAGTGTAGTATTTCTTAGTTTTTTGCAATGTCACACCATAGGAAGAAGAATTGATAAAGTTGGTGACCCCTTATTTTCTCAACTACATTATTATAACAATTAAAAATTGTTATATTATTATATTGTTATTACAATATTATTATATTGTTATAAAATGTTTGTCAACTGCCCATATTTTTAATGGTACGGTACGTCAGGGATTTGCATTGGTTATGCATTTGTATTTCACTGTCCACGTTGACGTCATCTGAATCCGTTCGCCTCTACATATTCACTATTTTATATTCATTATGGAAGTCTGTAGACGACAGGTGAATTCAAATAGAAACGACAGTCACCAAAGCAGCCGGCTATGAGGCAAAATCTGATTAAACATCTCATATCTGCGCCTCGTGTCTGACTGAGCGTGTTTGGGTCAAGAGGGCTTGGTTAAATAATTGAACATGCTTGAATATCTCAGCTGCTCGCACACCATACATTAAAGCACAGTCTGCTGACAAATGATAAATCGGCGTTTATCCTGAAGTGGCTTTGTACTTTGTGTGGCATAAGAATGCTGTGTTCATGAACTCGAGACCTCTGTCAAACAGCATTATGAGCGACATAAAGCAGCCTTGAGACTCGCTCACGCCACATGACGCGAGAGACAAGAATCCTGTAGCTGTGCGCCAATGCGAATGTAGTGTGCAATGAGCAGTAAGTGAGTTAACCGGATATGTGTGGGCACCGAGGAGCTGAAGGTGAGCTGAAAAGCAAGATGTTCTTTTTTTATGAGCTCCAGGCATCTGGCACCTGCTCTGATCTCTCAATGGAGGGATAGATACCCTGTGGGCCTTGCACACACACACTCGTCCCACCACACAGCAAATCTCACTGACAAGTGGTGTCTGAGAAAGGATGAGAGCGACTTGATGTAAAGAGAGAGGAAGATGGAAGAGGGCTTGGGGCGAATGAGGACTTGAGGAGTAGTGATAAGCCAAGGGCAAATATGTGATGGATGATGGATCGGATGAGATTTTGGAGTGATTGTCAATGGGCATTTTTGCTAGTGCTGGCTGGAGATCTTCTCCAGTACCACGGACAGCAGCAGCAGCACTTTCAGCACCGCAGTTGAGTGGACAGCTCCACATATACATGCCATTGTGAGCTCTAATTGGTTGCAATGTCAAAGAGAAGAGTGTGAGCACATGCCGTACGTTAATAAGGCATTACACTTTGTCCTTTTGCTCGTGTTCCCACAGGCAGTGATTCGGTATGTGGTCGCGCAGAAGAAATAGAGCGCAATGAATCCTATGCAATCGGGTCAATGACAAAGAGGGGTGTCCGTGAGGGGCGAAAAAAGGGAAAGATTGTTTAAAAATCTAGTTTTTGGGAGTGTACCCTTTGGGTTCATTGTGGTTATGGCATATGTTTTAAAGAAAGATTTGGGAAGGTTTAGATACTTTAAAAATGTCATGTGTGTGTGTAACCATCCAAATCAGGGGTTTTTCCATGCAGGAATGTTCAGGAAAGGGTCGTTTAATTGTCATGTGCACAATTACACCGGGGGGAATTGGGCATGTAAATGCTTATGATGAGACTCACAGTAACATTGCATCAAGAACACATTGACATTTGAGTATAAAAGACTACATATTAATAACTATGCCGTTTAGATACTGAAAAGATGGAACTGGTATTTTCAGTATATAAGTAAATCATTTGTAAATGTATACATTCCACTAAAAACATTTTGATTAATGTAAAACTTGTGTTATATTCCATGCAACATTTTACTGCCGAACAGTCGTATAAATTATCTAATGTTCCTTTTTTGTTGTTTTGACCTTATGAATTTTCTCGGTTAATTAAATATAAATATTTTCAGTTGTGTTATTTAAGGAATAATAATAAAATATTATGCCAAAGCTGTTTTCCCCATTCAATCTATTAATGGGGATTTTTTTCTAACTTAATTTTTAACCAGCATTTCAAATGCAGCTTGAACTGTGCTAAAGGTAGGACTCTGTCTAATGTTAATTGGTTAAGTATTCCGATTATTTACAATTCTTATGACCAAAACCAGTGACTGTAAAATTCACCTCTTGATGAAGCTCTTTTTTGTCTTATGTTGTCAGTACGGAATGAAACAAAAAATCCACAAAAATATTAACAGTTTTGTACAATAAACAACAGTTGTAAAAAACAACAACAACTGTGAACAACCTTGTACGGCATTTAATACTCATTCATTCATTCATTCATTCATTTTCATTTTGGCTTAGTCCCTTTATTAATCTGGGGTCGCCACAGCGGAATGAACCGCCAACTTATCCAGCATATGTTTTTACGCAGCGGATGCCCTTCCAGCTGCAACCCATCTCTGGGAAACATCCATACACACCCATTCACACTCATGCACTACGGACAATTTAGCTTACCCAATTCACCTATACCGCATGTCTTTGGACTTGTGGGGGAAACCGGAGCACCCGGAGGAAACCCACGCCAACACAGGGAGAACATGCAAACTCCACCCAGAAACCCAACTGACCCAGCCGAGGCTCGAACCAGCGACCTTCTTGCTGTGAGGCAAACGTGCTATCCACTGCGCCACCGTGAGGCGCATTTAATACTCATATAGTTC
This sequence comes from Danio choprae, assembly GCA_903798125.1. Lineage (NCBI taxonomy): Eukaryota > Metazoa > Chordata > Actinopteri > Cypriniformes > Danionidae > Danio > Danio choprae. The sequence continues at coordinate 4,069,668 of CAIGQW010000317.1, read as the reverse complement.
AATTATTAATGTGTTATTAACAATTAAAGTTGTGCTTGTTCATCTTTGTTAGCGTTAGTTAATGAAAATAAAGTAATAAATGTATTGTTAAATATGTTAAATGTAATGTTCATTGTTTGTTCATGTTAGTAAATTCACTAACTAACATTAACATGAACTATTATTATAGACAATTATGTGTTTAAGTGTATTAATAATCAAACATTTGACATCAGTTATGACATCTATTGGGTTTATTGACAAATATTATTAAAACATGTTTATATAAAGTATATAATGAATTAAGAGTGGATTTTGGATTAAAATCTGAATATTAGAATGTTTGGTAAGACTTTATTTTAAGTCACAGTTCACACTATTAACAAACCATTAATTAAAATTCACGCAATAAACTACTAATTAGCCTCTTACTAATATTTAATAAGGTAGTAGTTGGTTATAGGTAATTGATAATATTATGGATGTAATAAGATCATACTTTATAACTACTAATAAACAGTTAATGTCTTAATAACAGGCAGGTAATAAGCCAGTAGTTAATAGTGTGAATTGTGACTCTAAATACACTCTTAGAATACAGTCTTACCGAATGTTTTATTAAGGATGATGTGACACTGAAGATTGGAGTAATGATGTTGAGAAATTCACCTTTACCATCACAGAAATAAGTTACAAAATATATTCTCAAGGAGAATTATTTTAAACTGTACAAATATTTCTCAGCATTATCAAGTAAACGCAGCCTTAATACAGAATTTAAATTCAGGAATTACAACGTCATCATAATAGTTTTCCATTTAAATAAATAAATATTACTTAGACTTGTCATAGCATTTATATACTGCAACTCTCTGACAATTTAAAGTGCTTTTATCCTCATTGCTTTAACTGTAAATATAAAGTAATTTTACATTTTAAACTATTTAATCTCCTGCCAAAAAAAAGCATCGTGTCATTGACCTCAATCCCAGTGCTGAGGTTAAACTGCTGTAGAGTCTCGCATCTGCTCCACCAATCATGCCTCCGAGTCAAAGTCCATCTCATCCCGTCCTGTTTCCAAAAGAGTTTTCTAGCTCATATCACGTCACACTACATTGCTTCATTCTTGCTAGCGAGTCCCTCCACTGCTGTCACTTTTGACTGGCCCAGATAATGTGCTTTAATGGACAGTCCACAATGGATGTCCTTCTTCCAGAGCTTCTGAATGCGCGGAGTAGTTATGTGGGAATTAATGGACCTCGGTGCTCCATTTGCAGCTGAAAGACAGGAGCAGACAGATGGAATGGAATATGACTGTAGAGTCTCACTCCAGAATGCTGATCAACATCTCCAGAGAGAGCATCTGCTCCAGCTTCACACTAATGAACCTTAAATCAGACGCACTATCAGCCGCTTCTGCGGCAATATCACCTTTCATAGAAGCCGTACCGTGTGTTTATGAGGCACTCAACCTCAAAAATTTCATTCTACCATATCAAACTCTTATTACGTTCACATGTAAGGTTATTTCGGATTTTTTAATTAGTTTTTTCTTTGCAATTACAGATAAATTTGCTGTACATTTCAGTTTGGTTTTAGTTCGTTTCATCAATAGTTTTCTTAATGATTCAACTTTAATTTTCAGAACACATTTCTTTTTAGTTTTTATATATAATTTTATTATATATAGATGTCATTTATTTTTAGCAATCATAGCTTAGTTAACTTGTGCAACCCACTTAGTATAACTGCAACTTAAAATTGTTAAAT